>JAGKTI010007463.1:0-11807 GCA_018397915.1 Birgus latro
TATGTCATCTGCATAGGAAGCTATGTGTATCTGTGGTGTGTGGGGTGTGGGTATGTCATGTATGTATAGGTTAAAGAGTGTAGGGGACACAACAGATCTTTGGGAGACGCCATTTGTGAAGTTTCTGATGATCGAAGACTGACTGGCAAATGTTACCTGTGCACATCTGCCTGCTAAGTAGTTTGCCAGCCATCTTTTTCTGTTGCTGTGCATGTTTGTGTTGAATATTTTGTTTGTGAGACTGTGGTGGGGGATGACATCAAAAGCTTTACTAATGTCTAATGTGACAAGGAGTTCTGTGTGGTGGCCTAGCTGAATTGATGCCATCAAAAACTCCCTGTGTAAGGTCTATAAGAAGAGTGTTTGTGGAGTGTAGTGGCCTAAAGCATGTTGTGATAGGGCTAGGAGGTTGTGAGGTTTAATTAGTTGTAGTACCAGTTGTTCAGTGACTTTGGAGGGGGTGCAGACGAGTGTGATGGGGCGGTGTGAGGAAGGTAGCATGGGGTCTTCGTTGGGTTTAGGGATAGTGATGATAATGCCATGCTTCCAGATTTTGGATATTATGTTGTGTGAGTAGCTGTAGTTTGATATGTTGTTGAGTGCTTGTATGCCTTGTGGTCCAAGGTGTTTAAGGTGTATGTTGCTTATGTTGTCTGGTCGACAGGCAGATTGGTGCTAAAGGTTGCTAGTGATGTGCTTTGTCTGGTTGTAATTGAAAGGTGCGAAGTCTGGGTCTGTGGGGAACTGTCTCTTACGTCAGATGATACGTTGGTCGTTGCGATGGGGGTTTAGATGGCTGACATGTGAAAAGTGATTGATGAGAGTGTTTGCTTGTTGTTTGTTTGAAGGTATGGTGTCTGTTGTTGTGATGGCAGCATGTTCTTGTGTAGTGTTGGCATTGGAGAGTGTGATGCTGTTTAGTGTTTTGTAGAGTTTGCTGGTGTTTGTTCTGTGATCAAGTGTTTGGAGATATTTATTCCAATTTAGTGTTTGCTGTTCTGATATTTTATTGTTCATTTGAGTGTTGAGTTCTTGTCTTTGTGGTACAGTGTCGTGTTTATTGGGTGTTGGGGAGTGTTGTAGTGTGTCCCATTGACTGATGAGGCCTTGAATTTCTGGTGTGAAGTTGGGGTTGTGTCTTTTTCTGTTGCCTCTGAGGATGTGTTTTTTGTCTGCATTTTGTATATATGTATTGAAAGTGTGCACAGCGGTGTTGATGTTTGTGATGGATGTACTGTTTAATGTTTCAAAGTGTTGTTCTGTTTCAGCTGTGAAGGCCTCCCAGTTGGCTCTCTTATAATTAGTGTGTGTGTCTGTGGCCAGCTGGGGTGATTCTGGTTTAGGTAGTGATGATGATTGGGAGGTGGTCAGAGCCAAGGGTTCTGATTACTCTCTAGGATGTTGTGGGGTCGAGGTTTTGGGAGCAGAAGGTGATGTCTGGTGATGATGGGAGGAAGAGGGCTTGTTGTGGGATGTGGGTATGTTGATTCAGTGCAGTACCACCTGAAACTTGGTAATTACACGCAGTAAACTTAAGAAAAAACTGCTTGATGAATTTTCTTTGTTGCCTATGGAGATGACTTGCCAGTTTTCCCCAGTTTACAGTAGCAGTTGCATATGAAAAGTGTGGCACTCATCTGTAATGGGATTGGTTGTAAGAAAATATGTTAAGCAGTCCCCAAACTTACCACCTTTATTTCCCCAGGGCTGGTTGGTCTGGTTGGTGTGGTGGGGTATGGGCTGTATGGGTTCCGCAATAGACAACTCAAGACGTCTATGTACTTGATCCACATGAGAGTGGCCGCACAGGGCTTTGTGGTGCTCTGCCTCACTGCTGGGATCTCATACAACCTGTTTAATGAACATATCTACCCTCGCCTGTACCCAAAAAGTATAGAGGACAAGAAGGATTAGATGCAGTACAGTGAACTCTCCTTATTTTGGGGTTAGGTAGGTACTTTTTTTTTCCCCCGTTAACCTCTTCATTACAATGATGTCAGATTTATTCCTTCTGCCCTGTCTCATTTTTTACAGTATGTGGCAATCAAGGTTGGAGTAATGCTGCCACCAGGTGTTTATTTCATAGATGATTTTCTTTTGAAGAAGAGTCTGTCACTGTGAAAGGATAAATGTAGACTTGTTTCTAACTCCTTCAGTATGGTGGATCTTGACTGAGGTGAATATTATCATCTGTCTTCAGCATGAAAAAGTCATTGTGTTGAAGAGGTTTAGAGAAATGGACAAACAACAAGGATGATTAACAATCCAGTGTTTGTTTTCAAATAGTGAATTATTTGAGATGGAGGCTTAAGATCAAAGTTGATTATTTTTTTGAAAGTTTGCTGTACTTTTGTCAGGAGAGTCATCAGCATCTTTACCAGTTTATTTTTATGTATGGTACATTAATGTTCTTTTGGACGTAATTATTGAAATGTGTGTTATTATTAACAGGCTAAATTAGATAAAAGAGAATAGGAGGGTCTGATATGAGTAAAATAAATTGCCAAAGAAGAGTAAGCCAGACTGTTGGAAATATGGTCCAATATGTATTAGGGAATGTGTACCACTGCCTACTTATTAATTTAACTTGAACCAAATTTCATGACATACCGATAAGTATTGTCAGAATTTTCTGAATGAATATAAGTTATTTTCATAGTGCAAGGGATGTATGCATGAAATAGTGAGAGGTTGTGTATATAAAAGTGTGGAAGTGCAGTACAGTACCAGTGTATTTATGTATTGATTTGTTTATTTTCTCTTTCTTATCAACATGCTCATAACTGTGTGAGACTACCATTCTTCATATGGAATAAAAAAACATTTGAAAGATTGTTGGGATTATTTGATGTAATTTGAGTGCAGTCTTTATAATTTATTCAGGTTTTAAGTACAGTAGGATTTTCCAGCATACTGTATGTAACTCCATTACTGATATTTAACCCACCAAGTCCCACCGACGTACGCTGCACGTCGCTACTTTTTTCCACGGACAGACCCATCGACGTGCATCATACGTCACTCAGTTGCAAGGCCCATTGTGTGCACATTTTTTCAACATTCGCGGGTGATTTTTGGTAGGCATATGGGGGAGACCTTCCTCTACCTGCTATCAAGCGGGGATACTGCCTGACCCCACCTAACACCCCTCCCCCCCACACTGGGCAATTCACCTGTTAGCAGTAACCTGGCCAGTAAAGGTATGTTGCCCCACGGTCTTTCCAATGACAAAATTCACGGTGAAAGTGATTCCCAAGGTGGAGGACAAAGAAGCAAGAGGTAGAAACAAACAGAAGTGATGAGGTGGTAATGTCATAAAGGAAGGTGCCATATACTGGGGTTTTGGGTGAGTGAACAATGCTTTTATTGCCTATTTTGTGAAAACCAATATAGACTTGTACAGTACTACACATAAATTCGTACCAAATAAATAAATAAATACGAATTTAAAGTGGCTTGAATTAGTTAACCCTTCCATAGTTTGTTTTCTTTAGCCAGGTACCCTGAAAAAAAAGGAAAATGTAAGGTTGAAAGACACCTGTATCAACATTTTTAAGCTCAGGAGAGCGATTTCTCCATGAATTTTCGATGCTTCTCACCAAAAGCGGAGGTTTGAGCCAAAAAACAAAAAGTCGAAAATTGGTCGTGATCTGGGGTAGCTGGGTAAAAAACTGGTCGGGACTGGGCAGGTTAATGACTAACAGTGTTTGTTCTTCGATTATGGTAAGCTAATTATTTGTATGTAAAGGGGGGGCACTTTTAAGATTTTGCACTGGTAACTTTCAGTAGAGGAAAGTATCAGCTGTAGTGTACAGTTATACCATACGTGCTCCCTACGTGTCAACAAGTGGGTTGGTGGAGGGTTAGTGCCCCTCCCTGTAAAATAAATAACTCGAGTCAAATGGCCACCCCTTACAGGATTATGGCGTCTGGTTGTAGATAGGTAGATAATACTGGGTACCTATCCTTATAGTAGTTGCACTTAGGTAAGAGATGCTTCCATCATAGATATATTACATTGCCAAACACAGAACCTATTGCCCTGTCTGTCACATTGCTGTTCCATATGTATTAAGTATTGGAGTATCTCAACCTTCAAACTGAATTTTAAGTATAAGTAAGGGAATGAAAGGGGCAGCAGTGCATCTGGCCTTTCTACCCCTTCACTCCAGTGACATAGTTCACAAACTTTGTACTTTCACATGGCTTGAGAGAGACTTTTCATACTGGAGGAGTAAATATTTTTCATTAATCCCTTCATTACAGTACTAGGGTGCTCTCTTAAGTAAAATCATGTGGTGTTAGCAAGAAAAAAGAATACACCATTGGGCTGAAGAGGTTACAGAGATCAGAGAGCCTTGCTGGGCATTTTCCCACTTTATATGAGCATTGGAAACTGTTGGGATGTAGATTACATCATATCAGTCTTTTATCATTATTGAGATGGAAATTTAATATGTATTTATCATTGAAAGCTTGATATTAAAAGGGATTAAAGAATCCCCCGAGCTAGACCTTACAATGAGATCATATAGCCCCGCTAGGTAACAGGAGGGCGCTGCCCCTCCCGGCACGGCAGTCCCGGGCGCGGCTCGAACTCGCGACCCCCCCGGTCCCGAGCTCGATGCTCTACCTCTGAGCCACCGTGCCCCCATTGAAAGCTTGATATACTGTTCTGTTTTTTCTTAGTTTAAATTAAATACTGTAGTACCACACTTGAATGATACCAGTAAGGCGATTGAAACTTTTTTTCATATTTTCACAACAGGTCTGCTAAGAACAGACTATATTTAAAAAGTTTACTAAATATTTATCAACTCCAAATTGCACTTGCATGTATATAGACTGCTTTCATATAATGCTACAATGGTTATATTCCTAAAAAAAACAAATATAATACAAGATCCTAGATGTTGTACCTCATTTAACCTAATGGTATAAAAACAAGAATTAAACTAACTTTTATTTTCATATCTTTCTTGTGATACAGCATAATCAGCACATGTTACTAATGTTTAGATGCTATACAGAACAAGTGCCAGTGGGATATACAGTATATGTGGAATGGAGGTAATGTGTGTGGTGTTTACGTCTTAACAAAATACAGGTAAATCTACTTTTCCTTGCTGAATTAAAAATCGAGCAGACTCATCCTCCTGACTCACTACTGGTTTTAATGCCACTGAGATTGAGTATTTTCTTTTTGCCAAGTAGTGACCTTAAAACCTGATGTTGTACATGTAGTAAATGACAGCACATGATTATACAGAATTTGTTCAGTTTTCAAGACAGCTAAGCTTATTTCCATAGAATTTAACTACTGATGTAATATTTTGGTCATTTGGAAATTATGGTTCTTAAAGTTTCTATTCCTGTACATAACAAGATCTGACATATGGTAATTCATTTTGTATTCAGTAACATGTAGCACAGTTCAGTGAATGTCTGCCAAGCAGCTTTCATTACAGCTGAACTTGCATATTCTCTACAAGTTTGATCTTCATTTTTGCAATTGTTTCATGTTTATCTGAACAAATTAGTTTTGCTAGTGCTTTATTAACAAGGCTTGTACTTAGTGGCAGTTACTAGAACTAACAAACTTCAGCCTATCTGGGAATTTTCAGAATATTACTATTCTGAACATGACAAGCCAAAGTATTAATACAGTACAATGGTTTCTTCATTTTATATCAGAGTTCAAGAAATTGTATTAAAAGAACAAACAGTCAGTGACTAATAAATTTAATTTATTCCAAGAGAGAAACAAAGTACAGTACAGTATAAAGAGGATGAATAAACTGTATACAGTAAACTCTTACATCTTACACATCTAAATACTGCAACAATAATACCACCACTGTACACGCAACAAAAAAAGGCACCTAGACTCCTGCAGTGCTTGCCAGTTCTGAAAAGGGATGAAGGTCTGGGAAATAAGGTAATGTATGTCCTATTTCATATACTGCCCATCATCTTTTATCACACCACTCATTCAAGTAACAATTTGGAATCAACCTGAGCAGTACCTAGGAATTACTACACTTAACTGCTTCCATCCAGTGACACTTTATTTTGTATTTGTTACCGTCAGACAACACTCTTCAGCTCAGAAAGTACCATTTGTAGTGACAGGACTTGAAATAGTTCATTAAACCCTTCACACTATGATCTCTTTCTTTGCTGAATAAAATCCCTTGAAGGTAACAAGAACAATCTATATGTCGTAAGATTCATGGAGTTAAACTACAAAGGAGTCTCAGTCCTTCTTTGTTAACAGTACATACAATAAACTTAATATAATTTTTAACATGGAGATAATAAAAAAGTAAATTATCCAACTTGATCAGCCTACTGAGCATAGCATTGGACAGACACTATATGAAAGTGACACTGACAACATTTAAATCAGATCTGCTCATGCTTCACTTCAAGAAGTATATCAGGCACTCGGTAATTTATGGCAACAGATGACCTCTACAGGTTAAAAACTAATGGGGACCACTGGAGTAGGAGACAGGTCAGCCTTTGCAGTTGGATATCAGATATAGTTCACTTAATAGCACCAACAAATATATCCCATTCAGACTCACTTTTGTCTTATAATTCTGACTAATGCTGGGTACTATATATATAGGATAGTCAGAAACCTTTATCCTAGAAGAAGTGGCCACAATAAAATCATCACAACACTGTCATCTACAATGAAACAGCCCTCTCTCCCATTCCATACCACACACTCATACCTGATCATCATCAGATGAGAGTATTCAGCAGCAAGAAAACTGTGGTTCTGAATGGCTTATCTAAAATATTATAAAATCAACTGAACAGGTCAATCCTTTGTATCAGCTTTCTTATTTGCATGATGCCATACCTCAATCTTGTCTGTTGTCTAGAAAGACCACTACAGTAAGATTTCCATACATTTTTAGCCTAACTGGACTGTAATCTTTGATTTCATCTCATTCCACAGTCTTCCATCTTAACATACATGCAGTCTAAACATACATCCACATACTCTACTTACAGGGTGATTCAGAAAAAAATGACTTTTTATAAATTTGTATTTCCCAAAAAAACTAAGTTTCTTTTTCTGGTGGTGTATAGAGTGGTGCTACAAGTTTAATTTGACAGCAGGATGGATGCTGAGAAACAGTTTTTATTTAAGCAGCAGACCAAAATTGCTGAACTGTACTTTGCAACAAAATCAGTTGTTCTCACCCAGAGGCAATTTCGCCATGAATTTCTAGGGGGGAAAATCCCACATCGCAACACTATCAAAAGCCTGATACAGAAGTTCAGAGACACTGGAAGTGTGGCTAACAACAACAGCAAGATCCACAGTGGTGCACAATTGACTCCCAGAACACCAGCACACGTTCTGGATATTAGGACTCGTCTGTAACGGTCATACACGAAAGTCCACTAGACGGCTGTCACAGAAAGTGGGGATTTCGAGGAGTTCTTTGATGACAGTCATTCATAGTTACCTGAAACTGTTTGCATACAAATCTCAGGGCTCAAAGCCAGGCCAACAAGGACGAACGTTATGAATTTTTCCTGAGTATCAGCGAATGGATTGACAACAATCCCAGTCTCTTGAACGTGCTTCTTTTCAGTGACAATTTGGGTCTGCTGCTGAACTGAAAACTGTTTCTCAGCATCCATTTTCTTGTCAGATTAAAATTGTAGCATACTCCAACTGAGAAAGGAAAGAAACTGTTGATTTTTCTGGAATCCACATGAAAAAGAAATGAAACTTAATTTTTCTGGAATATTCAAGTTTTTAAAGTGTCACTTTTTTCTGGACCACCCTGTACATATTGTACATTGCAAATTTAATTGATGTGAATCCAAACTGCTGGAGCTGTCAGACTGTCTCACAACTGCAGATTCTTCTAAATACTAACACTCTGAGGTGACATCTACAGTACTGATGACCATTATGATCATATGGGTCTGCATTCTCATGGGCAAAGGAGGCTTAGGTGTTTCATTATTATAGCAGCTTATTCTTGCACATGGAGAGTTAACATTCCCAAAGTTATTCATGGAGAGGTTTTAAAAGTATTTAAATGATGTATGAGAGAGAATATGAACATGTACTATGCTGTTGATAATTCTCCTAGTTTTATATTTTGTTTCTGGATCTTACCTGAAGAGAATATTCACTTGTGCTACTGTTAGTTCTCACAGTTCTCTGCTTTCTCTTTCTCAGTCCTATCTCATTCCATATTTTTTGATGAGAAGAAAGGTGGAGGTAAATAGTTTTTCCAATTCTATGCTTTTTCATTGTAAAATCATGATTAGAGGTGCTATGAAGCCCAGTAAGCCCATGAGAATCCAGCTCTTGGGTGTGCTGAGGTGAAGTCATTAACTAAAGCATAGAGCTAAGTAAGGTGGGTATACCTAAGGGCTATAAGTATAGGACTTTTATCCATATAAGATTCATATAAAAACATTATATATAGTATAGTACAAGATCTTAAAAAATGTTTATATGCACGGCTTATTTAGTCTTAGAGGTATCTTTGAAGATATCTTTAATTACTTAAGTTATAGGATGAATTTAGTAGAATCGCCTTAATACTAAGCTTGTTGATTTCATTTCTGATTTTGTATGAAGGTTCAGAACTTTAAGTTACAAGTCCTGCTCCAGTCTTATTCTCTAATTCAATAGTGTTTTGCATTATATAATCTCTATCAGAACACATCCTGAGAAAGAAGATAAAACCATTTTCCGTTATCTTTGCATTGTATTGCATGTATTGAAGTTCACCTATATATAATTTAAAAGTTAACTACTGTTCTCATTATATATGCCAATAAGATACACTAATGCAACACTAATACAACTGTTGTAGAAAGTGCTATGCAAGTTCACATTTAAGAAAAACTACGTTCTACTGTGTACTGCACTGACAGTAGTAATCAGTTTCAAATTCTTATCATTGCTACTGAAGCCAAGCATTCACTGGATGACAGTGATTACTGTCAAGTCTTGCTCTTCAACTCCACCACTGTGCTATAGCTAATTTACGGGATTTGCATTTTCCAAAGCCTTAGAATATTAGTGACCTAGCCTTATGTATACATTTGGTTGTTAAAAGATGTGATCAGCCTAATGAGTATTGGATCTTGGTGCAAAGTTTTTTCATGCTATTAACCCCTTCAGCATGATTAGGTATTCTGTATACTGATCTTGCTGCAGTATCACAAGATGGGCCAAGAGGAGGCCCTCATAGTGAAAAGGTTAGAAACAATCCTCATCAATCCCTTCAGCAAAATTATTTTTTGTATTTCATGCTTGCTACCACTCTGTACCTAAATTAACTTTAAAGACCCCTCATACTGAAGGGGTTAACTAATTTTGCAGCTCATGTTCTACATAGCATTTCATAAGTCACAAGCACCAGACATAAACACTAATCCCTCCATTAGCACAATGTTTGTCATTAATAATACCATACCACAAAGTTTGTAAAACTTTACATCACCATGCACTTGGGTAAATTATTCAGGCTTAATCCAGAGAATATTTGTGTGAGGACAATTTGAGCAACCCAGAGGTAATCAAGAACGTTTGGGATCCCTTGCCTGAAATAAAAAGGTTATTGTAATGGAACTCCTTGCTCATCTTCCAACAAATAGCAGTCATGAACCCTTTCAAGTTATGAACAGTCATAACTGTTACATTTTAACCATGACCAGTTGATTCTTCATGTGAAGAGTAGCTTCCAATCCTCTTATAAATAATGAATTCTGAGGTGAGGTGCTAATGAAGGGGTTCCTTGATAATTCTATCAACAAGCACTAAGAGGAGCAATACGAGTTACAGCATTATAGTACATAATCACTGTCAGCTTCAGGCCTATGTCATGGCTTCTACTACAGCTGTCATTTCCATCATATGCTCAGCACTTCTTGTTTAAATAAATTTAAAATTAACTTTCCTTAGCCATCTTAGAATATAAAAATTATATATTACCAATACTTTAAATGGCTCTGTCATAGATTCTACACTATGTAATATTATACTGGACCACTTGCTGTATTTATTATATGCCAATAAAAGAATATCAAATAGTGCCAGTTTTAAACCTGTTTAAATAATAGTTTTTTCAGTAAGAAACATTTTTTTATAACTATAATGTTGCATTTTTTCTTGATATAAAAGTGTATGACTTTCATAAAGATTAGTATTTCTGATGAATAATTTGAAACTATACAGCCATTATATTCTGAATACTGCACTGATTACAGATAAACCTAGTGATTATATTATACATAAATGTTAATATAACAAATACTTGACTAGACTTTATGCATCATCATTAATCAGTCGCCTGGCCATGCATTTTCCCAACTACAGTACTTTCTAGGCCTTTCTTTATGCACCTTTTTCAGGATGTATGGTTATTCATACACAAGAGCTGCAGTCATAAAACTTCTTGAGCATAAGTTGCATATGTATGTTTATACTTTTAACTCAATAAAGCTACCAAACTAGAGTGAATAATATGAAAAATACATGAAAACATCACTATTTAGCAACAGTTGACTGGTGCTGTATGAAGAATGCAATGTAACCCTCCAGTTACTGGTTTAAGGATCTAGTACCTGCCAATGTTAGGCATCCATACTGTACTTAGAAGTGGTAGATGGTGACAACTATCATCCACTCATATGATGTAGCACTGCCATTTCATTCTTCCCTTTTCTCATTCTATATCTGTCTGACCTCTTTTCCTACATCTCCCTTTCCTTTCTTTTGCAATTTATTACTCTTCTTTTCATTTCAGGTGGCTCTACACTGAGTGAGAAGCCTAACAGTTTCCTGTAACCCAGAAAATCATTTACAACTCTGGGTGGTAATCATATACCAGTAACCAAATTATGGGAGGAAGTAGAGTCTGCTATGGTGCCCCAGTTAACTGGGTGGAGAAACAAGTGCAAACATCAGTTCACTGCACAGGAAAGCCCTGTAGGGATGGTTGCTTGCCTGTGGTTAATGATTCTGCTTGGGAGATAGGCTGGGTTGATCAATAACAATTGTACTTAGATTTGGTTCTTTTTACCTTTGAAGTTACATTCATGTCAACTTAGCAGGCTTACCATAATCAATGTATTTCAGCATATTAAAATTTAATTATCCCCTGTATGGTATTTATGTAATCTATAGAGGAAGGCAGTGCTGAGTCAGTAACGAGGTGGCCTAGAGTCCTAATGCACCCAGGTTCGAATCCTGGCTGGAGCAGGGTAGCTAAAGGATTTGAATTTTCATGAAACCAGACTTTACTCATCTACCAGAAGACCCACTGACATTTAAAAAAAAAAAAAAAAAAGTCCTGTATGAGACAGTCCTAACATATATTCAATATGGATAGTGGATGTTACCACCAAAGTGGTGACATGTGGGAGTGTAAAGTATGTAGGAGGACTACTGGACCTTGGGAACAGGCTGTGAAGCATATACCCAGAGTCAAACTCATTAAAAAAAAAAAAAAAAAAAAAAATGATGCATGAACATGGGTCCTAATCAGTCTAGAAAACCACATCAGTGCCAATCTCAGCATCACCAAGCACATTTTACCCTTTGAAGTGAACTTCCCCTCTCCAGTACATATGCTAGACCTAGATGCACCAAGCCAATGACTGATATGAAGAATTGTTTACCGTAAGAACTGATGAAGATCTTTTATGAATACATGCCTACATTTTGCTGCAGTCATCTACTGTACACTGCACCATCTGATTCAAAAGTCATCCAGTATTCATAAAAATAAATGAGTAAATAAAAAAAAAAA
>JAGKTI010007463.1:16753-36834 GCA_018397915.1 Birgus latro
TATATATACACACACACACACACACACAGTAATCCCTTGATTATCCGACGCAACAGAGCAATCATTTCGTCCAGATATGGACAGTCCGGCATAACAGAGCGATCATTTCATCCGGATATGGACAGAATCCGGATACAGAACAACAGCCTACCAACCTATACCCTACATAGACCCAACATACATGTACAGTGCCCCTCCTAATTGTGGCAGCGTTCTTCAGTCTTTCAGTTATTTAGACATCAAAACACATGGGAATATCCAATATAATGCTAGACACCTAGAAAACAATGCATAAACAACCAAAGCCACAAATAACTAAATGAAGAAGATGAAGGTTGCAAAAAGAATTTTAATAAAGTACAGTACTTACCACCCACTGAACGGCGGACAGGCATTAAAACCCGTTAGCCTCTAGTTGGTGTACAGCAATCCCGTGTAGTCTAGTGGTTAACATAATCACTAGTGGTGGGTCGTACTGATACCAAAATATTGATACTTCCTTTACTAACTGTTTATCTGCAACTATTGATACTTATGGCTAGGTATCAATTACTGTGAGTACTACAATAGACTTTTCAATTAACTGAAAACTTATTTTCAAAAATAACATTTCACTGGGACATGATGATTTTAAGGGTTATTAGTGCTCTGAATGGCAGTTTTGGTGCTCATGTTGCCCTAAAATAGTGGCCATATAATTATTTTAAATCCGACTGAGGCCAATGAGTAATTTTATTAAATTTTTAGGCAGTTCACTGGACTGAAAAGATATTAATTACGAAAATACCTAGCAATCAGTATCGGTAATCAATACTGTACCACCGATACTGGCAACAAAGTAATTGGAATCGTATCTAAATTAAATAACTGGTATCGCCCATCACTAGTAACCACTTAACAAATGTTGGGAAACTCCTTCTCCAACTGTTGAAGCTGGACTGTGAGTGGGGACGTGTAGTAACCACCACTGAATACAATGATGCCATGTCTCTACTGGCCGCCCAGGTGATTCTGACCATTTGGTAGGGAGGTGGACAGCCATTTCTGCTCAGCTGATGGATTATGTTCTTTACCAGTGCACAGCTTGGCTCAAGAGGGGGGCCAGGTGACACTGACCATTCAAAGTAGACAACCACTTCTGCTCAGCTGGTGGGTTACACTCTTTTACCAGTGCATGGCTAGGCTCAAGAGGGGGTCCAGGTGACTTTGACCATTTGGTAGAGAGGCAGATAGCCATTTCTGCTCAGTTTGTGGGATAAGGTCTGTATTACTCGCGCGGGGCCATGAAAGGTCTGTATTACTCGCGCGGGGCCATGAAAGGTCTGTATTACTCGTGTGGGGCCATTAACGTCTGAGTGATCTGGGAGGCCGGGGAACTTTGACCGTTGGGTGAGGAGGTGGACGGCCATATTTGCTCAGCTGGTGCATTAGGGTCTATTACCTGCATTTGGCCAGACAGGCTGGTAGGTCGCCGAACCAATTTTTAAAAATTTGTAGGCCGCCCAACTGGCGATGTGGGAAATTCTATGTTCAGACATGGACAATTAAACCCAGATTCTGACATAACAGAGCCATGGCCTACTGTTCGGATACGAAGCATGTCATATATGGAGCATCCAGATAATCGAGTGATTACTGTGTATGTATGTATGTATATACGTACAATATATATATATATATATATATATAATATAGTATACAGATAGATAAGTAGAAAGATAAAGATAGATATTGATATATGCAAAACAAATCATAATCTCGAATATATCAAAAATAATCATCATATTAAACCTAATTCCTTCCTGCTGTTATCAGACAGGCTATAGGTTCTGAATATGTGCTCCTATTCACCTGCTAACTGTAAAAAAATGGAAAATACTGCCCACCATGTACAAGTGGGTTGTTTCAATACATGTCGTGTCTGGTATATATGTACATTATAATTTTACAGATGTACTGTACATGCGAGATCTCTAACATAGTCTGCCGATCCTAACCATAATCTGTTTTACATTTATCTGCATCCTGATTAAACTGCAAATTACTGATCAACGATAAAAATTCAACCAGTACTTAGTAGGTCACCGATTAACTGCAGTTTTTGTAATCTGGAGCTGATCAGATACATTACTATATGTGACTTTTCCAGTGGGTTGTTTGGGAGGAGCATGTGGAGTCACGACAGATTGACAAGTGAGGAAGTGAAGGAGCGTTGTGGTGTGGATGTGGATGTGAAAGGAAGCGTTAGGAGAAACATACTGAGGTGGTTTAGCCACGTGGAGAGGATGGAGAGCGAGAGACTGACGAGAAGAGTGTATGTGAGTGAGGTGGAGGAGGGAGAGGGGGGGGGCCAAATATGAGATGGAGGGCTGGAGTGGAGACGTTTATGAGAGAGGGGTGTGTGAGCTGGGAGCATGGCAGTGAAAAGGTGGGAGACAGCACAACATGCAGGCGATTGTTTGTGGCCACCCCTTGCGGGATTAAAGGCATCTGGCAACAGATAGAGTTTTCCAGAATGGCGAAGTGTGTTATCAAAAACCGGAACCATATACATACTGAAAGTATGAACAATAGTGATGTAAATGCTGTAATACAGAGGAGTCTAATATTCTAATCTTCAACAAAAGAAAACCAATGCTGGAATGCTTAATGCCAAGTTCACTGTTCCTTCCAACATACCTGTCATGCTTCCAAAAGATACAAAATGTCAAGAAGGAAACAGACAAAAATCAGTAGCATCTGCTGGTCTGGTCAGGAAGTTGCACTGATTATGTAGCTTTTCTGGTCGAAGAAAATCACTATAAATTTGCAAAATTTTCTGTAGTAAAGTAAATACCAACAGTAAATAGTAAAGGTGTAGTTAGCTCCAGCACTATCTGTTCTCTACCTTTAGCCTCTTGAATATGGCAACGTATTTTTATGTCTCATTATTCCTACTGACTATAGATAATTTCATTTAGCTCAGAAGATACTTTCTTATCTGGTGGAGTAAGATACATCCTTCACTAACTCCATCAGTATGAGCATCATTTCCTGAGTATATCTGGTGCGAGGATGATTAAACTACACTAAAAAGGTTGTCACCCAGATTCAAGTGTTTAATCTCAACAATGTGATCATAATCATTTAAACTCTGTTTGCCATGTCCAGAAAATCCATTAAGATTAAAGCATTATTATCTAATTTCTAAGGACATTGTGGTAGGTGGGGGTACCCACCATCCACTCACTTGATGTAGTGCTGCTCTTGGGTGTCTGCCCTTTCCTCTCCTCCATCTTTCTTTCCTTCCATCCTCTTCTGTCTTTCTTTCCTTCCTTCTTTCCTTTTCCTTCTGCCTGTGGGTGACTCTAGAGTGAAGAGCCAAATGGTTTCCTGTACACCAGGAAACCATGTACTACGCTGGGTGGTAACAAAACCAAATTTTGGCACCTGGTAGTTTAGTGCGTAATTATAGCACTCCAATCAGATTGAGCCAGTGAAGGTTTATATCCATGGGGTGGTTGGGGTTTATTAATAACATAATGCCACTCATGGATGAGTGAGGCTGGTCACTCTCATCTTAAATGTTAGGACCAACTTGCCTAGCCCCTGGCTCCTACGCTCCTCATGGGGCAATGCAGGATTGGATTATGAATGAATGAATGAAAACATGAATCAGATGAGGGAATTCTAAGCACAATCATCCATACCTTTATTTAACCGTTTCAATGACAGATTATTTAATCAATCTTAGGAGAGACCTACGTTAAACTTATTTAAAGTCAGTTTAGATTAATTCCATAAATTATCCACTGAAGTTTTTCACTACCAATTCTGTGCATATGCTTTCTCTATAATTCATTTTAATTTGAACTGCTAATGGCAAATTAAAAATTTATAAAAAACTAATGCCTTTTAGTGGTGGAGCTAACCAACATCTATTTTTTATTTTTAAGTACAAAACTGTTGCATGAATTTACATTTAAACAGGATATTTTCATGTACATAACAGTTGCTGGAATTTCCCATAATAAAACAAGTGTTGTAAAATTTAGCACATTAACTAAAATATACACACTCTAGTTTGGCTGAGACACACTGGATTTCAGTTTATATTATGTGCTCTACATTTTAAACAAAACACCATAAACAGCTGAAGTACAATAAATATATTTGGTATAAGATTATGCCCTTCAATCAGAGTCATGTTCATTTTAATTCATTCTTGTTGCTACCAGACAATTTTATTCACCTTTAGGAAAGTCCTTTTTTTATTGACAGGATTTATTAAGGCCTTTTCCATCTCCTCCAGTTCAAAAGGTATGTCCTATGCTGACTGAAATTATCAGGAGATGGCAAGAATAAGATAAAAAATGTCCCTGGGCTCTATGGGTTAAAAAAAACTGCATCACACTATGACACACAACACACCCCGGGATGTTAGGGCTTAGGAGAGCCTCTAGCACCTCTTCCTTAGCAAATAATTTTAGACATTACACCTCAATATTCTCTTTGCATCTACACAGATTTCAGTGTGAGGTGCTGCATTACAGTGAGACATAGTGGAGTGTTTGTTGATTGAATTTTGTGTTAGTCCTATGTAGGAAAGGGTGCTGGCCAAATGAACGTCTGGTTAGAAGTATTCAAGTCTCTCTGGGAAGGACGATTTCTGTGAGATATTAACATGCTCAGTATATAACTCATTGGTTAGAAAAGAAAAAAAAAGTGCTAAGGAAGCCTCACAACTCACAAGAACACAGGCTCTTGAGATCCTTCTCTGAAGACCCTAAATAGAACAACTTTTCATGTAAATCAACCGTATATTCCAAAATCCACCTGCAGTACAGGAAGTATAGTAACTAACAACATGAGTATAACATTTGTGCTTTGAAGATAGCTGAAGACAGTACTACATAATACTCTTGTTTGTTCACTCGTGTGACTGCCAAAATTTTTTGTCAATTAGCAGTTCTCACCAAGATTATTATTGGTAACACCTGCAGCAGCAATAACAACATACAATATGTACAATACAGGAGGGTACTCTTATGAAAATGACCCTGCAGTATGATGTCTTTTCTACTTTATTTTCACACCATCAAGGAATTATATTCAGTTTTCAAAAGACCTATTGCAGTGAAGGGGTTTGAAGTGATCTCCATTAACTCCTTCAGTCCAGTGACTTAATTTCATTCATGCTTCTCCACATGATTTTATTAAGCTCATGAAACACTGTGAACTATATGGCTTAGATATAGCCTCAGGTAACTCCTTCAGTATCTAGTAGCTTTAGAGAGTAAACTCTTTTGGAGCATGATTAAACTAACCTTATATTGTATATCACTAGACATAACCCCCTTCAGTACAATGATGCCTTTTTAATATACTGTACTCTAGCCAGTCAGACAGCTCTACTCAGCTTCAAGATCTCTCAGATCAAAGGAATTAGCAGTTCCACACAGCCATTATAAACTTAGGGAATAAACCACTTCAAAAACAATACCTGCAGGCAAACTAAGGAATGTTATACATTATATGACTAGTTTCTACAACATTTGTGAGTATGCAGAGCTACAAACAACCTTGAATAAAAATACCAAAGAGTAACATACTTTCTTACTCAGACTGCTAATACAAGTAAAAAAAGAAAGCAAACAGACATTATCACGTGTCCTGCCAGACTATCAATAACATTTGTATCTACAAAGACTAAACCTAAAATTCAAGCAGTAGTGGGATTTTTAAGATTGGTGCTGTTCTTGAATGGCATAAATAATTGTACTGTGATTAAATATCTTGACTGAATGAGGGAGAGCCTGAGGTATAGAGAGAGGAGGGAATGGAACAAGTAAGAAACATGAGGTTTAAGTACAGTCCCCTTAATTAGCTCTACAGTAGTAGGCAAGCTTCAAGTTTTGTGCAACAGTTTAAATCCAGAGACTTTGTAAATTAATGTCTATGTTACCTAGATTCCATGGCATATCTCATATAAAGAGATCCATCCAGTCAAAAACAATAAAAAACAGCTCCGCCACACTGCTTGAAATCTGAAACTTGAAGATAAACAATGAACTGATGGGGACTATACAGTTGCAGATATTACCCTTTTGATCCCAGGGATTTCTTTTTGTGTGTTTTTTGCCATCTGATGATTTGGTTTGGCTTAGGATTGAATTTAATCTGAAGGGATTAGATACAGCATTTACAAACCTTTGTTATAAGAAGCTAACCTTTGCTGAATAAAATAATCACGTGGCTGCAATAGTAAACTAAAAAGGATGACAAAAGGATTGAAGGGCCACATACCAATCCATTTCATTGCAGTAAATAAACAGAACTTCTGATACCCAGAAATGCAACTTTTTAGAGTCTAAACAATTATCAGAATATTAGGCAGACATTTCCAAATCATTCAGCCAAAAAGTAGTGCAATATTCCTGTCCAAAACTGAACATGATGATGCCATGTTGAGGCATCCTAACTTTTTCACCGTGATGGCTAAAAATTTGTGTTTATAACTCTCAAGTATTTTTACTCAGCTGAGCTAAACCCTAACAACAAAAGGGATTGCAAAGTATAATACTGTACATACTTTTCACACTTGAAATTTTTTTTTTTTTTAAAGGATAAATCCTTATAACAAAGTTCAAACTTATTTAACCCCTTAACTGCAATGGTAGAATATGTGGGTTGGTGCTTTATTCTCATTGACCCTTAGCACTCTTAACCAGGTAAAGAAAATACTAAGCAGCAGAACTGTCAGTGCACTATTCTTACTATTTCCAGACAATTTTATTCAGCCTAGAAAAACCACATGCAGTGAGAGGGTTAATTTTGAATGTGTGAATAAACAGTGTTAAGAATAACCAGATAAAGGAATACAAGTAAATAACTTTCTCCATAACTGCAACTATGTCACAACTTTAGGTAGCACTTCCAACTCACTCACACCTTTGAAGTCTCCCCAGTACATCAGTCACTTAATTACCCTTCCTTCTCCACTTCCTCTCACTTTTATCCCTCGTTGGGACAAGATACAAAAACAAACTTCTGATCAATTCCCTATCTTAACTTGGCCCTGCTTTTAAAGGAAGAACAAGAAATTGAAAAATTCTGCACTTTTCTTGTCTTGTCTTTCCTGCAAAATCATACCTATAATGTAACATATCTTCCCTCTCATTCCATACTCTCTTTGCCTTTCCTCTAAAACAAATCTTAGTTATTATCAGGTACCCATGTACTCTCTGGACCTTTCCACTAACACAAATCTGAATTTGAGACAGAACTGATCAAAAATACATTTGAGAGTCACAACCCAATACTCTCCCCTACACCCTTTCTATCATTATACTGTACTTCACTTTAACCCTTTCGGGTCTTCTGGCCACGATCATGGCTTTATTGGTACGGGTCTCCTGGCCACGATCGTGGCTCACCTATTAACCTCCATCTAAAAACTGTGGCAGGAAGCTGGTGAATGTTATCACTAAATTTCTCTCAATATTTATTGCTTTCCTGGGTACTGGATAATCCAACTGAGAAGAAATAAACACAAATTTATGAAAAGCCTACTAGGAGAGTTTCTCTATCATTTTGTTTACAGAAATGCATTTATTTGTGACACCACACACCACTTACTATGCAAATTTCCATCATTATTATGGCTCTTTTATAATAAGTATTTTGTAGGGAGATGTGTATTAGTTCCTTATGCATGCATATTATATTTTTTTTTTTAATTTACAAACCCTGATTTTTGGGGGGTCAAAAATGCAATTTTTCAGCCTGGACATACAGACCTATCTACGATCCAAAAGGGTTAACCCCCTTCAGACTGAGTAAGTCTTTTATAATTTATTCTTGCTTGCTACTTTATTAAGCTTAGAAAGTCCTCTAGTAGTGAAGAGGTTGATGACAATTTTATGTGGCTCCTCCAACTCAAGCAGTCTCTCCTACACTGAATAAGATTACCTGGACAGTGCAAGAATAAAATAGAAGATATAACACTGGAATCAAAGGGTTAATTCTTTCCTGAAATACTTCTTCACACTGCACCCTCCCATTTTTCCTCTGCATTCCTCTTAAACAATTTTGAAAGAGCTGCATTACTGTATTTTCAACTTCTCCCAAGCATCTCTTTCTTACCAGTTTGTTTCTGCATATGGCACATTAGCATTCTCTTATGTCATTCTTATACAATCTGTATTCATATCAGGAAGACATAAATATCAGAGAAGAGAACTGTAAGATGTAATATGCAAAATAACTTGGTAAGGAATGAGTGCTAAGTTGTAAATTGAATCATTTGCCACACTCTAAATCTTCTTCCAATATTCCCAATCCTTTGCCCACTAAGACATTGCTAACAAAACTTTAGCCCTCTCAGATCACACTTTTCATCTCTAGCCACTGAGTTTCTCACAATTTATCTCTACTACAAACCTTGCTTGTACATCTCTGACCCGCATACCCCATTCTTATTCACCTTTTTACCCTCCCTACTTAAACCTCATTTGTACATTCCTGAACTCTCCTTACACTTCCTCCTCACCCTCTCCTTTACCTTCTTACTCAATGCTATCCATACATCATACCCTTTCTTAATGCCTATCTATACACTGCTTAACTTTTCTCATCCCTCCCTATCCTTACTTTGCATGACCCCCTTACACCTCCCAAACCCTTCCTCTACCCTCCCCTCTCACACTGCAGCTGGTAAAGGTAAATCAGCAAGACATGTTGGGGATTCAGATAGCCAGACCAGGTCCAAGACTGCCCCCTGGTGGAGATGGTAGACTGCATAGACCACAACAACATGCATGATATGGTGCGAATTGGCCAGTAGGTCTAAACGTCCAGGGATCCACTTCTCAGGCACTCGCAGGGCACCAACAAATCCTCCCAGCACTGCCAAGAGGTCCTAGTGTGTAAACAAAAATGGGAGAAAGAGACAGTATCAGAAATGAAACCATATATTGGTTTATGATCAAGCAAAAACAAGGGAGAAGCGGGGACTCTCATAAATGGAACAGTGTTCCTAACAGAAACAAAGACTTTCAATGCCTTTCTTATTATCATGGAGAAAATATAATCACAGCCATAATGGGTAACTCAAAATGAGAACGTACTATTAGTGTACACAAAACTGTACAAAAAATATTCTCAAACTATGTAACACTCTTCCATAAATATACTGTATCACTGACACATCATTAATTAGAACTGTTATGCCAAAATCAAGTAGTACTGTACAGTACATATACAGAGTATTTATAAGGATATGTTAAAAAATTTAAAACTTTCTTGGGCAGGCCAATAAGATAGGTAAAAGAAAGTTAGCAGCAAACAACATGCATCATATACAGTATTCACAAGGTGGTTAAACTGTATATTACAGAAAAAGAGAAATCAAACTACTCAAACGTATGTATAGTACTCATACACAATAATTACTCAATGCCATGAAGCTGCAAGTCACAGGTTAATCCTACTGGCAAAAACCAAGCCAAATTGATCCCTATTATGTCCTCATTCACCACACAAGTTTCTAACACCACAAAATTTCACTAGCTAACAAAAGATATCAGTTATTGCATGAAATCTTACCTGCCTTACCTGACATATGATAATGTGACTTCCATTAATTTTACTCTACTTGTGATGCTTTGGATGTTATACTACAATAGAGGTATTGGTAAAAAGAAACTAACAGTATTTTGATATACACTGCAGTTGTGGCCCAGGCTCATCTGAACATAACCCCAGTGGACTGCAGGCTGAAGTTGTCCTCTGCAATCCATTTCCTCCTTTTGGATAACAGGGAAGGAACTGAGGGATAACTGCATAACCAAACAGCAGAACCACCTGGTTATATTGGTGTCACTGCATAAAGATCTTTCCCTCTCCAGTACCTGAGATATACTACACCAAGGATATAAAATTGCAGGTACAGTGGTCAAGGAGCCTTTGTAATCCTCTATTTTTTTTTTTTTTTCAAGTTACACAGTACTTATATTCATATGATGCTTTTAGCTCTTTTAATTATTCATAACATACAGTACATTCATTATGATTTGTGTGGTCTTCCCACCCTGATGTCAGTTTAGTAATGGAAGCTATGGAGTTAACTGTAACATCTCATTTGAATTATCCCATGTAGCCCATAGGCATCTCTTTTTTCATATTCAAGCAAATGTCAGACCAATTAATTCAGTTTAGATCCCCCTTTGTACAAGCCTAACAAAGTTAAAAGCACCAAGATTACTGTGTTGTACATATATTATTCTGTATGATGCATGTCATAAATTATGTGCATTTGATACTGATTAGTAAAATTAGATATGCACACATGCACAGTATTGGCATCGAGGTTTAACAAACTTGGACGCTATGCTTTACATGGTAATTTGCTGATCTGTTGGAAAATATGTATTTATGCACACTGTACAATATTAATCTATAGTTAGCAGGGAATACTTAATATATAAGAGTAAGCATTAACTGTTATGAAGTTTTTGTCATGATAATTATGTGTCAAAATGATTAAGTGGTTGTTAGTGTAGTTGACAAATCTCTGACAGAATACACTGTTGATGTGATGTATACCTATGACTACCTGAGTTATAGAGTTACCTGCAGGATGATGTGCTTGAAGGCCAGTGGGTGTCCCCCTCCCCAGGTAGTGACCCTGAGTGTAGCTGAGGCTGCCCGCATGAGGAAGGGCAGCGTAAAGCAGAACCGCCGCTCCCAGGGGTTACGGGCGTGGGAAGCCTATAGAGCAATGCAACCCACACTACAGCCACACTTTAACTTACTTCACTAACAACAGATTCTGATTTATCCCCAACATAACCCATACTACTGACACATTTAATTTTACTGTAATATACTACACCAAATATATCTGTCTACCTATCTAGCTATATATATCTATAACCAAATCCATTTTTACCTCATCAGAAGCATAAGTGAGGGACCTGGAACTAGGCTACTCAATCCCACCATTTAAGCAGAGGCCAATCACTCCTTGGATGTAAACCCATACAGGCCACATCAAGCTGGACAGCTCAGCTCATTTGCCCGCCAGGTGTCACTACACCCAACACCTCAATATTAATAACTTCTGATTTACCTTCACCATTTTTGATTAACTACTGACAATACAGCCATTTGCAGTGACTTAAGTACCAACTGTTTGGCCAAACCATCACCATAACTGGGAGTCTGTCCATTTGTAAAGCTGTTGTTAGTCACCATACAGCTCTGTCCTTGCCACCATCACATACATTGTACATTTTGAGTTCATTACCTTTCCTTGATTATTCAAATACATGTAAATTTACCATACTAAAATAAACTGCCTAACTACATTAATAATTTAGCCAATTATGATGCTTTTTACTTACTGCAGTGCTGGTGTACCAAACTTACTTGTTACTGTATAACCTACACTAAGTTAGACCACAAATTCTAATGTCTGCTTCATAACCTTGCCATAAGAAGCTTCCTCCACTGCCTATCTACAGTGCTTGGTACAATACCCAAGCAGCCACCACATTTTAAAGTCTGAGTACTATACAGTGCTGACAAAAGTCCAGAGGTTGTCAAACAGCTTCTAATACATTTATGAACATTTACATTAGTACCTTCATGCATTATATTACTGGATTCAGAATACAAGACTTTCAATGCACTAACAAAGTTAATGCAAATAGTATCAGTACTCTCAGGATGAAATGGAATGGCTAGCCAGTCCTGAAGAAACACTGATTGTTAGCTCAGTTTGATAAGTACAAGTACAGTACAGTATAGCAGTTCACTGACAAAGTACTATACCAGTATCACTCTCAGAAATTACATCTGTTATCATATTATAGTAGCATCATCCAAAAACAAAAGTAAAAGTACAATACCACAAACCATAATACAACAAAACAGAAACTTAAACAAAAATAAATAAGAAACAGTAATAATAATGACGATGATGATGATGATGATGATTATGATAATAATAATAATAATAATAATAATAATAATAATAATAATAATAATTCAACATATGGTAATTGTACAATATCATCATAGTAATTACTTGGAACAGCACTGCCTATACTGTATGGGTAAGCTTAGGTTAAAAAAAAAAAAAAGGAGGGGGTTGATTAAGTTCTGAATTGGTCTTTTCTAGAAAACTGGTTGATACCTAACCTAACCCATCCTAACCTAAACTAATTTAACTCATGAAATCAGTATTGTTCCAAATAATTACCCACTTTTTTTTTTTTAACCAGGTCATACAAACAGGAGTTAATATAAAACTCACACATAATGCCTCCATCTCCACATATGGCAAAGCCCAAACAATATAGCACGACTTGACACCACATAAACATCACACTCCAAATGAAACACACTTAATGTCTCTTCATTTCAATGTGTCCTCCTATACAGTTTAACATGATGATGAATATGAAGTAAAGCATATACACAGTCCTATACAGGATTATGGAAGGTGTATACTGTATTATGGTGATGTGCTCATGTAACAAAAAAGATGGACAAAAATGTCAATTACTGTACTGACTTGTTGACTCATACTGAACAAAAAGAAGTATGAAAGTTAAGTACAGTAATTTTAGAATGGAACGAGAATTTGTGAAATGGAAGTAGGGAAAGGAGATGCAGGGGAAAAAAAGCTCAGGGAAAATGATACTGTAATGAGAATTAAAAAATTTTAAGAAAACCTTTATGTGTTTTATACCAGGAAATTGCAAAGAATATGCTAAAAAAAAGTTTGGTATAACAGTTAGCAAAACAGACATGATAGATATGGAAGGTACAATAAATATGTCTTAACAATGACAACTCTTCAAAGTCTGAAACACTGTCTTTCAAAATGTACACTCATATAATTTCTGCTCATCATCTATCCTCATCTATGGCTTAAGGGAAAATACAGTGAGAGGTTTACCACTGAATCTGTTGCTGGTAGTTTAGAGCTTTTCTAACTGTTGTTCTTACAATTCTAAGCTTAATGAGACATGAACCTGGTGGCTTCAGCCTGAAGCTGCTCTTCTCTTGCAGCTCACCATCTTCCTTCTGGGGGATAAGGAGGAATCTGAGGGATATGTGTATAACTAAATATATCACTGCCACCAAATGAAGATGTCCACTCCTGCACCTGTTTTTCTAGGATTCATGAGTAACAGTGTTACTATGAACTGCCTTGCACATTAAGACTTCCCTCCAGTCAGATGCAGGAGTAGAGAATGAGCTGAAACTTTGACCCTGAAGTCTATGTATCCATGAATGTTGATTAATTGTGAATCAGATTTTTAAAGAGATTTGGTATTTGTAATGTGATGAAAACCTAAGTAAAGCAACAATAACAGGCACAGTACATAAAAGCATACAGAAGGTCGAGTAAATTTTTACACTTGAAGTGTCTGGGTGTACTGAATTTACACACAGGACACTACACTTCACAAGACTTACCCCTTCAATGCTAAGATGTCTTTACATAAGCGTACGGGCAGGCATTTCACTGGGGGGAAGAAAGAAGTTTGCCTTGAAAATGTCCAAAGTTGCCCTGATCTCCAACAGTTACTGTTAAATATGCATAGTACACAAATATATAAGAATATTTTGAAAAAAAATTGTGTAAATAATTTATATGCTTAAAATCTCATATTCAGATCTGAATTCACATAAAAATTGGTAGTGAGTAATGAATGAGTATAAAAACAAACAAAAAACAATTAAATAAGTTTACTCCGTTACAGTAAGGAGAAATCCTTCTTAGTTGTGGAAGGATTCAAATAGTTTTACCCATTAATTCCTTTTCAAAGGTATCAGAACACCATCAGAAGGATCTGCCCTGAAAAAGACATTTTTTCCTAATCCTGGAGACTGCCGCCCACCCCCCAAGACCCCTTGCCTCGTACGCCTATGCATCTTTATAGTTTTGTCAAGCTGCCTTCAGATGATTTTTATTCACTTGTGAAAGTGAAAGGGATTAACTAAGGATACAGTGTATATTTATCTCATTCAGTTAAAAAAATCCCAATGTAAGAAAAATCGTCCTGAGGTAGCTCTACTGAAATACCGTTTAAGAAGTCTTTTGGTAAAGAAACTCACAGGCAATACAGTACTATAGCAGCACGGGACAGCAGCTAACATTCATTTCTTTACTTATCTGGACTTGCTGAATAAGACCACCATATATCCATTTGTCTGTTCTGCCCATACACATTGCTACTGTACAGGTACTTACACCATCAAATCTGTGCCACTCTCCTTTAAGCACACAGTTATTTCATACATCACAATTTTCTCCCATCCCCAGTTACATTTTTTTTTTAATCAAAATTTTGATAATGTGATTTACAGAAAGTCAGTTACTCTATCTATAGTACCTGTATGTTAGATATGTTCCTCAAATAAAGGAACTAGAGACCATATAATAAAGAGAATGATCAGCCACCATATCTACAGTTTACTATAAGGTCTTAAGGGGATGGGAAAATGGAAATATGTACAGTCAAGGAAAAAAAGTGGCATTACTCTGTTTTCATGGTTTGAAACAACAAATAATGAAGAATTTTGAAATATTGTACCTTAATACATATTGCAATAACTTTTTATTATATCATTCAATAGCATAAATAAATATTGAATGAACTTGAATTTTAAACAGAATTACCGACATGTTTGAGATACAAGATGAAACACTGCTCTGGCCCAAATACATCAATCCAATCGATAACAATTCTTCTCCCATTGACTGTGCAAACAGTAATGTTGAATCTGGGTAACTGTGACACACAAAAATCAAAGAAAATACAAATTCACTACATGCTCAGTAACTATAAACCAGGAAATGCATCAAACACTACAAGCAGAAGCCAAACTCTTAAGAACCTCACGCAAGATTTTGGGGTTGGGGGAAGTAAGCATAGATTTTATAATACACAATCAGTTTAAATCATGGTGACTGAAGACAGCTTGAAGACTGTTTGTAAAGACAGGCAAACTGAAACACATTTCCTGTTCAAGCAGAATATTCTGCATGTTTAACAATTCTGCATGATTACCTGTCACACAAGGGCACTTCAGCACCATGCTTCCAAACTGATCCTATAAACAAGAGTGTTAGCTGTGAAGTAGGAATAAAAACTATTAAAGAAAGATGTTCTAAAAATCAACATCCAAGATTAACAGCAAGCTCTGAAATGAACTTCGGAGTTCAGTAGTCAAAAGAGGTCAGGTCACCTGGTAAGGTAAGGACGGCTGCCAATAAAGGTCCTGGATTCAACAAAAGTCAAGAAGGAGCAAAAGGGTGGGGAGTGAATGAAAACATATCAGCAGCAATTTTAGTTTGCTGAATCAAATCATTTACAGTAGTTGTAACCAATATGAAATACTCAGGTGAAATCTTGCCCTCCAAAGGGATAAATGACAGGCATATAATCCTGTTTTTGGGTAAGAGGTCTCCCTTGACTGAATTATATCACAAGGCTGTAGCCAGAACGAAATTCTGTACCTGACTGATGTCCTGCTCTACCAAGAATCAGAGTGAGTAGAAGAGATTTGACATCCATATGGAGATTAAGGTGGACAGAAAGAAAGTTAAGTCAGCAAGAAAGGCTTGGTAAGACTTAGAAATCATCAAATGATCATGAAAATATGACAGGCCTTAAAAAGGAAGGTCAAAATAAACCAACAGGTCATCAGGAAAAAATGCTTGTGAAAGTCAGTGGAAAAGGTCACTGATCAAGGTAAATGGAATTCTTTAAAGGAAAGGTCAAGATCAATCAAGAAATACTGTGGTCAGCAAATGAGAGGATGAATGGTCTCTAGGAGCCAAGAACTAATGAGGTAACCAAAAGGGAGTAACCAAGAAAGTTAAGTCAGCAAGAAAAGCTTGATCTGCATCAGTGCAAAGGGTCAAGGATCAAAAAAAAAAAAAAAAAAAATTTAACAAGAAAGATCAAGACAGACTAGTAAAAATGCTGAGTCAGCAAGAACGACTGGATGTAGGCTTAGCAAAAAGAGTCATGAAGCAAGGAAAATGATTATGTTTGGTAAGGCCACGAGGCCCCAAGAAATACCGAGTCTGATAAATGGGAAGGCTGATGGTGACTGAAGCTAGCATCTGGAGAAAATTATAGGATTATAAAGTTAAGGGAAATGAAGAATGAAGGCAAAGTCTGCACAAAGAGTCAGAGACAAATAAAAAATTACATGATTTACAGAGGAGGTCTAAGATGAGCCAAGAAATATAGAGGTTAGCAGAAAAAAGGATGTAAGTGACTGAGAACAGGGGGGCAATGGGGGGCTGGACTTGCCTGCATGAGATAGTGCAAGGCTGCATGAGGGTGCCCGGCCCCATGAGGTGTGGCCCGCAGGCACAGCACCGACACCTGGGCCACCACCGCCATCGTGAAGCATAGCCGCCGCGCCATGGCACAGCGCGCCGACAGTGCCTGGAACACCACCATTCACTGCTGCACCACACCTCAGCTATATCTACCTAACCATCACACCTGTTTATCACCATACCTGCTTTATGCATCATACTTACCAAACCACCATACCTATTTATGAACCACAACTTTTTACCCACCACACCTAATTTGTGCACCACACTTTCCTACTAATCCATCACATCCATCTCATGAATCACACCTAGCCATCACGCCTCCCTGACCATCACACCTACCAATGTACCACATTTGCCTTATGCATGAAGCCTACCCACCACACCTACCCACCATTTTCTGTACTCAGAGGCACTGCACTATACCAGCAGACCTTACACATCAGATTTTTACTTGCATCTTTGCCACAAGAGAGTGTGGCATCACACCTACCTAAACATCACACCTGCCCACAAGATTTGCCTTACACTTTACTTCACTTACAGGCACTGCACTGTTATAGCAAGTTGTATGCATTCCAATAATACCATCACTTTCCACACCACACCCACCGTACATTCTGCCACACAACATAAAACTGCACTATCTCGGCAGACCTTGTGCCACACATAATTACTAACAGCCTGAAGTCTCCCCATCCATCAGGTATGTACCATGTCACTTATTTTCACTGCTCTTACTCCAAATGTCTCGCTACACTGTTTCCTACAAGAACCATCCCTGCAAATGAATTATGTAAAAATATCTCTCCCAGAAAAGAAAAAAAAAAATGTTCACCTTGCCAGTGTATAATGTGACCACAACAAAACTCTACACCAGTGCCATCACAAGTACAACTCCCATACAACCCAATTTGCTTTCTTTGTATGCTGTTTCTTACATCATCTTCATTGCTTTGGAGTTTTCCATGGTTACTCATTATAGCAGTTCATTTTATGACAGCTCTCAAGGCTGTAAAACCACTTGCAATCTCTTTTCAGACATAGCTCAAAGACCATCTATTAGTATCTCATACCATATTTTGCTACAATGGTCTCTGGTCCATTATAAATCTGTTATACTTTCACACAATTGTCTTCCCTAAGTCTTTCTATATGTATGAACCACCACTGCCTAAGTCTACTGCAGACCATGCTGTCACTTTCTATAACTACCCTTCCTTTTAACTTTAAAAAGTATTGGGCAACTTAATCCTCAGCGATCTACTACAAGCTCATCTGACATTCAATTAATTGCAAATACAGTACATATCTTTACATTTTCCTTGCCTGTACCCATATTCCACAACCTTATGGGCTGTGTACAGCTTATCCTTTAAATGGTTTCATTTTTTCCCAGCATCATCTGATTCCTACAGTGGTGGCAGTTTGGTACCACCACCACCACCACAACCACGTAATTCGGTCTCCAAGATAACTATACTTACTAACACACTCAAGAAATACTTCATATCCCCAAATTCCAGTCACTCCCTCCTAACTCAAAAAGTGTATTTTTACCCCTGATACCACTATACCTCTTATGTACTGTACCTAATAATTATAATATTTACATAATACTAGCATCCTAACAATGCAGCTTTTGACAGAGCACAAGGCCATATTCTGCCTACGCCCATAGTTGCCTCATCCACACCTCTAACCAACATTTTTTTTTATCATTCTCAGGCCTCTTGCATTCATTTCTTCCTTCCATACTGCATATTTACCTAATACAGTACTGTACTATCTTGACAATCTGCAATAAACACTTGATCATCAACACACAGTAATAAACTCCAGCTGCTACCCAATCACAAAATTTGCCTCAGTCATCCAGACAGCATTTCCTGTGCATTACCTTAGTCCTTTATTAGTTGATCAAGAATGCTTTTCCCTACAGTGCAGTATCATCTTATGGTCCAGCAAGAGCAGACCCTTATAATTACTCCACTCTAAAGCATCTCTCATCCCATTATACAGTATGCCAGTGACACATGCCAAAACCATAACACCTTCTTCCTTACTTCTGCTACTTTAAACTGGGGAAAACTGGCAAATCAGCTTCCAATATGACAATCAGTCAAGAAGAGGCAAATGCTGCGGGGCCCATAGCTTCACTCATCCTCTGACTCCACCTACACAGGTCCCTCTGTGCAGCCCTCCAAGCAGCAACTCTTCCCCCTCTAAGTATCTCCTGACAGGAGTGATTGACCTGCTCCAACCATGAGTTATGTGGCCTTCCCCTTGGCCACTTCTACCCTGGGTTAACTCATTCAGAGATCACCCTGTGAGAAGGATCAGCCTCAGGAAAGCGGGCCACATGCCCCATAGCTGGAGCTGGCATTGACGTATTCTGTGGGTAATAGGCTTTGTTTTAATCTCATGGAGTAGTTGCGCATTATGCACCTGGTTGTACCATCGATATCCCATGATCCTGCAAAGACACTTAGCACCAAAGGAGTAAATTCGTCGCTTCAAGTCACTATTTAGTGTCTGTGTCTCACAGTCGTAAAGTAGGACAGGGAGCACCAGTGGCATGAAGATGCAATCTTTCGTCTTTCTACACAAATAGTGATAGCGCCAAATACCAGAATTGAGTGAATCCATAACCCCGTAGGCCAGACCAGTGCGACGAGAGATCTCACTGCCTGATCTACCACTGTGAATCTTTCCAAGACTTCTATATCCTCACCACATGGTTGGACAGGCTGAACTGCTTCATCCAACAAGCCACCAAATGCCTGGGCCTTGGTACTGGCCCAAAAGACCTTTAATCCCATTGGCTTCGCATTCTTGTGTTATTCCACAAGGGCACTCAGTAGTGTCTCCAGTGACTCTGCTAGGATAACTGCATCATCAGCAAAGTCAAGATCGGTAACCCTAAAATTGCCAACTGATACCCCACAATGACTTCGGTTCACAGCCTGGTCCAGTACCTAATCCATGTGTTGAAAAGTGTGGAGGCAAGGACACATCACTGTCTTACACCAGAACTTACTGGGAAGAAGTCAGATATTCCCCACCCCCCACACCTGACAGCACTCTCAGTTTTTGAGTACAAGCCAGTAATCAGTCAGACTATCCCTGCAGGGATCCCACACAGTTGGAGTTTCCATAGTACAGTAAAACCTCGATATAAAGGACTTCAGTAGACCGGAATTTGCTTCCATCGGAATGGAGGAGCTACTGGAATAAATTCTTATATATAAGAAAAAGTCTGATAAAGCCAGAAGCAGTCTGGACTGCCTGGCCACTTCAGCTATGTTCACCACAATAAGGTAAATAAAAGACATGTTTATCAGTATATAGTACAGTATTATTTGATATATTATACCATTTGATTATTGTATTGACAGAAGAAATCTGTGCAGCATGTGAGGTGGTGTGTGGGGTGAAGAGGAGACGAAAGGGGGTTCAGGGAACAGCATGGTGGACCGAAGAGGTGAGAGAGGCTGTGGCACAAAAGAAGAAAGCATATAATGAGTGGATGAGAAACAGGGGCAACGAAGAAGCTGAGAGACGGACGAGAGAGTTATATGTAGTGAGGAGGAGAGAGGTGAAAAGATTAGTAAGAGAGAGTAAGAAGAGAGTGGATGAGGAATTTGGAAGGAATTTGAGTGCAAAGTGGAGGGAATGTAAGAAAATGTTCTGGAAGGAGGTAAAGAGAGCTAGACAGGGTGCCAAC
>JAGKTI010007464.1:0-10703 GCA_018397915.1 Birgus latro
ACTGTCCTCAGTCTAACACCATCTGATTTGCAATAAATGGGAGTTTGTGGCCATCTTTGTATAAAGTAATCACTTCCACATGTTTGTCCTTGCTTGTGGTTACTTTAGGCATGATGAGAATGTGGTAGGTAACCAAATAACTGTGTTATTTGAGTCAAAACATGCCCTCGTGGTGCATCACACACAGAGACAATCCTCCTCCTGTGGCTGCCCAAACATTACTGAGCCTGCTCCTGTGGTGCCAGACCTATCAAGCAGTGTTGCCAGCTCCCGTTGAAAAAGCGTCAGCTCATTTCGCATCACAGGGGAGGGTAGTATTGACCCTACTTCACTTAACGCGAAAAAGAATGATGTCGGCAAAAAGCGTCAATACTTTCCGCGCCTACTGTATTTACAGCTGTTGTATCATCAGCAGGAGTTCGTTTCGTTTTGTTTCGTTTAGTTTTTGAAGGCTCCAACATGCTGGCATGCGTCAGCCTTGGTCACCTAATGGCAGCTCTCCATGCTGCTTGATCTATGGCAGCCTCCCTGTTCAGTCCCTTAACCCTGAGGTCACACTTAATGACCTCGTTCCATGTCTTTCTCAGTCTGCCCCTCGCAACCCCACCCCGAATATTAACACTTCTCACCTTCTGCACCCAGTTGTCATCCCCCATCCTCTCCACATGCCCAAACCATCTCAATCTACCTCTCCTCATCTCAACACCAATACACTCCAGTCCCATCCTACCTCTCAACTCTTCATTTGTAAACCCAGCCCCTCCAGGCCTTGCATGCAGGGACATACTGCACATCCACCTAATCATTGTCATTTCTGTATGTTTAAGCCTGCGAACATCCTCTTCCTTTTCTGCCCAGGTCTCACTGCCATACAGCATCACACTCCTAACACATGCTGCATACAAAGACCCCTTAGCATTTAGGGAGAGTTCTCTCATTGTCAGGAGAGGCAGCATCTCCCTGAACTTCTTCCAACCACTTCTCACCCTGGCAACCGGGCTAGCTCCAGCCCCACCTCTGGCACATAACATGTCTCCCAAATAACAAAACTCTTCCACACACTCAAGAGACTCTCCAGCAAGTTCAATCCTTTCACGCATAACAATCTGCACCTGTTCTCTCCAACACGCCGCACACATAAAATCAGCATTATCTCACAGTCTACCTCTGATACCACTACATTTCTTGTTCACCCATTTATCACAAACACTGCACAAGATGGAATTACTTCACACGCCTTTGTGGCAAATTGCACATGGCAACTCTCCCTCTTTTTTGACTCTACCCCCACCAGCCCTAGATATCATCATTTTTGTTTTATCTGTATTTACCCTTAAGCCCTTGTGCCTCACACCATCTCTCCACCTCCTAAATCTTTCCTCTGCCTCCATTTCATTCTCTGCAATCAACATCAAATCATCAGCATACAGCATCTCCAACGGGAGTCCATTTCTGAAGTCACGTGAGGGAGCTTCAAGTACCAAGATAAACAACAAGGAATTAAAAACTGACCCCTGATGCACACCAACGTTCATGGAAAACTCATCACTCAAATCTCCATTCACTCTTACCTGGGTGCGAGCACCCACATACATGGCCATAACCACCATAACCAGCCACTCCTCCAACTCTAGCTTTCTCATTGCTCACATCACCACCTCTCCAGGGACTCCGTCAAAGGCCTTTTCCAAATCAACGAAAACAAAGTACAGTTTCCTTTTTTTCCAATTTATTTTTTCTTAAGCTGTCGAACAATGAATATGGCATCAGTGGTCCCCCTGCCTGGCATAAACCTAAACTGCTTCTCATCAATATTCATTCTTTCTCATACCTTCAAGAACTCTCTCCATTACCTTCAATATGTGATCTAAAAGCTTTATACCTCAATAATTTCGTCTTTCCAGGGCATCACCCTTCCCTCTGTACAAATTTACAATTACGCTCTTCAGCCAATCATCTGCGACAACACACTCATATATAATCATATTTATCAGGTCAGTTACTAACCTCACCCCAATATCTCCTGAGGCCTTCAACATTTCGGCAGTCAACCCAGACACACCTGCTGCTTTGACCACCCGCATTCTGCCTGTTGCTTCATTCACAGTGGCAGCGTCAATCGAAGGTCAAGGGCCAGACACTGGATCTGCTGGCTCCAAACCTTCCCTGTCCCAGTCAAACTCCTCATTCAGTAACCCACCCCTGAATCACATCTTTTATATATTTCTGCCCGGAATCGTGCTAAGTCTGTTCTTTGCTCTGCTAAAAATAATTTCATCCGTGCTAAATGTTCTCATCTCTCTAGCTCGAATTCTTCTCGCTCCTTCTGGCACCTTGCCAAAAACCTTTCTAACAACTTTACCTCATCATCCTTCCCTCCTCTTTTCTACTCTGATGGCTCTGTAGCTATTTCTTCTACTGATAAAGTAGATCTCTTCGCTCAGACTTTCTCCTCCAATTCCACCTTAGACAATTCCGGTGCTGTTCCTCCATCACTTCTCCCCTCTGACTTCCTGTTGACTGACATCAAAATTTCTTCAGCTGATGTATTTTCTGCCATCACTAGCCTCAATACTAACAAGGCATATGGGCCTGTTGGAGTCCCTCCTGTTGTCCTCAAAAACTGTGTTTCTGTGCTTACACCCTGCCTAGGTAAACTCTTTTGCCTTTGTCTATCAACCTGTACCTTTCCTTCTTGCTGGAAGTTAGCTCTCATTCAGCCAGTCCCAAAGAAGGGTGACCATTCCCAACCCTCAAACTATCGTCCAATTGCTTTAACATCCAGTGTCTCAAAAGTTTTCGAGTCAATTCTTAACAGAAAAATTTTAAAGCATCTTTCCTGTCACAACCTTCTTTCTGATCGTCAGTATGGGCTTCGTCAGGGACGCTCCACTGGCGATCTTCTCACCTACCTTTCAGACTCCTCGTCATCCTCCTTTCGGGACTTTGGCGAAAGCTTTGCCATTGCACTTGACATCTAAAAGGCTTTCGATTGAGTCTGGCATAAAGCTTTAATTTCCAAACTGCCCTCTTACGGTTTCTATCCTTCTATCTGTGCCTTCATCTCAAGCTTCCTTTCTGGTCGTTCTATAGCCGCTGTTGTAGACGGCCATCATTCTTCTCCTAGACCTATCAACAGTGGTGTTCCTCAGGGCTCTGTCCTATCACCAACTCTCATCCTTTTATTCATCAATGACCTTCTAAGCTGTACATCTAACCCTGTCCACTCATATGCTGATGATTCCACCCTTCACCTTTCCATTCGGTTTCCGCAACGTCCATCTCAGCAGTTACTTCAACAAAAAAGGGATGAGGCTCTGGCGCACCTAATGTCTGACTTGGCTTGTATCTCTGATTGGGGTAAAAATAATCTTGTTATTTTTAATGCATCAAAAACTCAGTTCTTTCACTTATCAACCCGACAAAAATCTTTCTCAGGATTACCCACTAATGTTTAATAATGAACAGTTATGTCCTGCATCATCCTTGAACATGCTTGGGGTTTCATTCTCTCTGGAGTTGTCTTGGAAAGAACATATTACATCTCTTGTGAAATCTGCTTCCAAGAGATTAGGTGTGCTAAGCCGATTCCGAACTTTCTTTACCCCTGCACAGTTGTTGACCTTGTACACGGGTTTTATTCACCCGTGTATGGAGTACAACTCTCGTGTGGGGAGGCTCCCCACATGCAGCTCTTCTCAATAGGGTGGAGTCAAAGGCTTTTCGTCTCATTAACTCTCCTCCTCTTACTGATTCCCTTCAACCTTTGTCTCTTCGCCGCACTGTCGCTACTTCAACGGTCACTGTTCCTCTGAACTGTCTGCTTGTATCCCTCCACCTCTACGACAGGCACGCGGTACCCGTCTAGCAACAAACTCTCATCCCTTTTTTGTCCAGCTCTCTAATGCAAGAGTTAACCGTTACTCCCAGTCCTTCATTTATGCAACTGGTCAACTTTGGAACTGTCTTCCTCTGTCTGTATTTCTTACTTCCTGTGATCTCCAGTCTTTCAAACGCAGTGTGTCCAGGCATCTCGAAATGAACGGATCTTGAATTTGGCTCTCTTTTGTATTGTTTTTGCTTTTTCTTGGAAAGAACAGTATGCAGACCTGTGGCCTTTGGTTCCTTCTTTCTTGCATATTAAAAAAAAAAAAAAAAAAAACGGCTATAATGCTCTCTCCATGCTTCTTTAAAATCCCGACGGTTCACCACTACCCTTCCTTCATCATTTTTCACACTCTGCTCACCTCTAGTATCCCTATTATCCCTCTTCACGTGATTTGCCACCCTAAATATCATATTTTTCCTTTCCCCATGATTTAGTTCAAAGAATTTTTTCAATATTTTGGATTTGTACACTCTACTGTCAGAAATCACCCCTGAAAAGAGATGGCTTCCAAACTTGTTACTGTCCATAAGCATTACAACAAACTGTCAGATTAATAGCTGCAACTTTTTGTGTTAAACGTAGTGTTAACCCCACCAGGTTTCTGGGCCAGGCAGATTATGTCCGTGCTATAGTCAGCTGCTCTCGCGCTGACCCACATTTTCGCGCTGCGATATTTTTTCTTTGATTGCTCTGTGTAAATACACTTTTTGTGATAGAATCTTGGTTTTGGTTTAATTTTAACACCGAATAGTTGTACTGTAACATAGTATGTGCAAAAAAGGAAAACAAGGAAAATGAAAAGTTAAAATGATGCATTGAAAGTAGGCAAAAACCAACAATTTTATTCAGCAAAAAAAAGCTAGTTAAGATTTATAAATATGGTGTAAATCATGCAAAACTACAATCAATTACCTTTACAGTGATAAATAGATTATCTTTATTTCTGCATTTTAGTGCATGGTAAAGCAAAGGGAAAAAGAAGCACAATGTTTAACCATTCTCGGCCGCTTATTCGCTTAGCGATCATTATGTTTGATTGATCAGTGTAAATACACCTTTTACAATAGGATACTGATTGTGGTGTTATTTTGAAGCTGAATATGTTACACTTTATCATAGCATGTTCAAAAAAGGAAAACAAAGAAAATGACATGCTGAGAAAAAAAGAGGAAAATGAACAAGGAATGGAACACCACAATGTGAACCAGCCATGCTCATGAGCTGACTGAGGTAAACATACAATTGGTCTTGGACCGAAGCAGCAGTTTTAATCTTTATCGCCATATAGGTTTGCACACCAAATTATTTGAAATTCAGTCAAAAATTTGTGCTTAATTTAATTATTAATAGAAAATCAGGATTCAGAGTGAAAATTTCTTAAGTTCGCAGAATTGTTTTGTCTCTAGCTTAACAACTCGCCCTTATGGACTTTTGTTTCGTAAGAAATATCGATTTACAATGCAGATAAATTTTTTTGTACTCAAAATAAATATTTTTCCAAAATAGATGTCTGCCAAGGTGTGCTGATGAAGGTGAACCAACCACTTTCACCAGCTGACTGAAGTAAACACACAATTGGTCTTGGACCGTTTTGTTTCATTTCGTTTCGTTTCATTTTTGAAGGCTCCAGCATGCTTCCATGCGTCGGCCTTAGTCACCTAATGGCAGCTCTCCATGCTGCTCGATCTTTGGCAGCCTCCCTCTTCAATCCCTTAACCCTGAGGTCACACTTAATGACCTCGTCCCATGTCTTTCTCGGTCTACCCCTCCCAACCCCTTCCCCAATATTAACACTTCTCACCTTCTGCACCCAATTATCATCCCCCATCCTCTCCACATGTCCAAACCACCTCAGCCTACCTGTCCTCATCTCAACACCAATACACTCCAGTCCCATCCTACCTCTCAACTCTTCCAACGTAAACCTAGCCCCCCCAGGCCTTGCACGCAGGGACGCAGTGCATATCCACCTAATCATTGTTATTTCTGTACGTTTAAGCCTGCAAATATCTTCTTCCTTTACTGCCCAGGTCTCACTACCATACAGCATAACACTCCTAACACATGCTGCATACAAAGAACCCTTACATGTAAGGAGAGTCCTCTCAATGTCAGGAGAGGCAACAGCTCCCTGAACTTCTTCCAACCACTTCTCACCCAAGCAACCGAGCTAGCTCCAGCCCCACCTCCGGCACATAACATGTCTCCCAAATGACAAAACTCTTCCACACACTCAAGAGACTCACCAGCAGGTTCAATCCTTTCACGCCTAACAATCTCCACCTGCTCTCCCCAACACGCCTCATACAAAAAATCAGCATTCTCTCACAGTCTACCTCTAATACCACTACATTTCTTGTGCACTCATTTATAACAAACACTGCACAAGATGGAATTACTTCCCACACCTTTGTGGCAAACTGCTCATGGCCACTCTCCCTATCCTCTGATTGTACCGCCACCAACCCTAGATATCATCACTTTTGTTTTATCAGCATTTACCCTTAAGCCCTTGTGCCTCATACCATCTCTCCATTTCTTAAATCTTTCCTCCACCTCCTTTTCATTCTCTGCAATCAACAAATCATCATCATACAACATCTCCCATGGGAGTCTATCTCTGAAGTCATGTGAGATGGCTTCAAGTACCATGATAAACAACAAGAGACTGGACCTGGAGCGGTGACGTCTTCGTCGTGGGTCTATCCCCCAGAGGCTGTCGAGGAGACGGGGACGACAGCATGGGGACCAAACCACCGCAACCCCCCCACCCCCCCCTGGCCCCCGAGAACCTGGGAATGGCTTCGGTCGCCCGGGCAAGTGCCACATCTCTCCACACACCATACACAACTACACCGTCTTTTCTACACAGAGAAATGACTCCCCGGCGGAACTGGACCCATTACACTTGCACAACACTTGCATCCAGAAAAGACTACTACACAAACACCTGGACCTGCTCCTTATGTTCCTTCCCTTCACCCACTATCCCCTTCACCAACCCTACTCCTACTTCCCCCACACCTCCTCAACCTAACTCACCAATCCTTCCCACGCCATCCAGTCCCCTAACCCCTCCTATCCCACCCCGAACTAATCCACCCCAATCCTTACCTCCACCACAACCTTCTCCTACCCCTTCCCCTCCACCCTCACCACCACCTCCCCTCCATGCTGCAGCACCAAACACACACCACACACATAAAATAAACATTCTCCAATTAAACATAGATGGCATAAACACAAAAAAACAAGAACTCACACAATTCATCAAACAACACAACATACATATTGCCATCTTACAAGAAACAAAACTATGCACAACACAAAAAACACCTACATTTCATAATTTCACCACCATCAGACAGGACCGGGCCGACGGCAGTGGCGGTGGACTCATCACCCTGGTACACAAATCCGTAAACTTTTCAGATACCAGCGCACACACAAAGTCACTTCTCCCCCCACATGACAGTACGACAGAAATACAATCAGTTAAAATATGCACTGGTAGCAAATCACACACGACAGTCGCCAACATATACATTCCCCCCCAGTCATCCCCCACAGTACCACACAATTACTCTCCACAAATACACCACATCACTAACATACCCAACATCATCCTGGGTGGTGATTTCAACACCAGGGTGTCGGCCTGGTATGTCAACAACCCTGACACAGACATAGGGCTGGCACTACAAACCCAGACAGATCACCTTATCGTACTCAGTCATCCCAATCTTCATACCCATATCCCATACCAACCCCTCTTCCTCCCATCATCCCCAGACATCACCTTTTGTTCCCCAAACCTTGCCCCCACAACTTCCTGGAGAGTGGTCAGAGCCCTTGGTTCTGACCACCTCCCGATCATCATCACTGCCAAAACCAGAATCACCCCAGCTGGCCATAGACACACTTACACTAATTATAAGAGCCAACTGGGAGGCCTTCACAATTGAAACAGAACAACACTTTGAAACACTAAACAGTACATTCATCACAAACATCAACACCGCTGTGCACACTTTCAGTACAATTATACAAAGCGCAGACAAGAGACACATCGCCAGAGGCAACACAAAAAGACACAACCCCAATTTCACACCAGAAATTCAAGGCCTCATCAGACAACGGGACACACTACGACACTCCGGAACACCACATACGCATGATACCATACAACAAATACAAGAACTCAACACTGAAATAAACAATAAAATATCAGAACAGCAAACACTAAATTGGAATAAGTATCTCCAAACACTTGATCACAAAACAGACACCAGCAAACTCTACAAAACACTTAACAGCATCACACTCTCCAACAGCAACACTACACAGTCACACACTGCCATCACAACAACAGACACCATTCCTTCAAACAAACAACAAGCAAACACTCTCATCAATCACTTTTCACATGTCAGCCATCTAAACCCTCATTGTGACGACCGACGTATCATCCGACGTAAGAGACAGTTCTCCACAGACCCAGACTTTGCACCTTTCACTTACAACCAGACGAAGCACATCATCAGCAACCTCAAGCACTCATCTGCCTGTGGACCAGACAACATAAGCAACATACACCTTAAACACACTGGACCACAAGGCATACAAGCACTCACCAATATATCAGACTGCAGCTACTCACACAACATAATACCCAACATCTGGAAGCATGGCATTATCATCACTCTCCCCAAACCCAACAAAGACCCCACATTACCTTCCTCACACTGCCTAATCACACTCCTCTGCACCCCCTCCAAAGTCACTGAAAGGCTGGTACTACAACTAGTTACACCTCACTCCCCCCTAGCCCCATCACAACATTGTTTTAGGCCACTACACTCCACAAACACTCTTCTTACAGACCTCACACAGAGAGTTTTTGATGGCATGAATTCAGCTAGGCCATCACATAGAACACTCCTTGTCACACTAGACATTAGTAAAGCTTTTGATTCCATTCTCCGCCACAACCTCACAAACAAAATATTCAACACATGCACAATAACACAAAAAGATGGCTAGCAAACTACTTGGCAGGGAGATATGCACATGTAGCTTTTGCTGGTCAGTCCTCAAACATCAGAATCTTCACAAATGGTGTCCCCTAAGGATCTGGTTTGTCCCCTACACTCTTCATCCTATACATGCATGACATACCCACACCCCACACACAACAGATACACATAGCTTCCTATGCAGACGAGATAACACATGCACACACCAGAACGCAAACACAGCCACACAAATCCTCCAACCTTACCTCAACACACTACATGAATGGTTCACCACAAACAGACTCAAAATAGCCCCAGCCAAATCTACAGTGACCCTCCTCACAAACTGGACAGCAGAACACAGTTACATTCCACACCTCACCATAGACAACACTCCCCTACCACACACACACACACCCAAAATCCTTGGTGTAACATACAATACATCAATGTCATTTAAACAACACATCACAAACATCAAAAATAAATTAACTCAATGCCTTCAAGTCACTTGCCCATACAACATATGGACACAACAAAGAAACCACCACCACAGTATACAAACAATATATATGTTCAGTGATGAATATACAAGCCCTGCTTGGGCTCCTAACCTCACTAAAACACACTACAACACTCTTCAGACTATACAAAACAAGGCCCTAAAAATAATCACAGGCTGCACAGCTACTACACCTGCAGACCACCTAACCAAGAAACCAAAGTCCTCAATGTCAAGGATTATCTAGACATGAGAGGCACCCAAACTCTCGCTGCAGCCTCTGCAAACCCACAACATCCACTACACTACATGGCAGCACATCCACACATACCAAGGAACATCAAAACAACACCCAGCACACGATATCATACACAAATACTATCGTCTCTTCCCCCCTGCCCGCTCCAGACCAGCTTCCAGAAGCATATTCATACTCAAATCATTCGCCATTCCATTCAGTCACTCAAAGACAACACACAGCTGCATGCACGGCCTCCTGATATCCATCCTTCTGAATCCTGTCTTCCCCATGAGGACAGGGTCCACCTGGGCAGGCTGAGATGTGGGCATCATCCAGCCCTCTTGAGTTATCAGAAGAGGCTGGATGACTCCGTCGCTGATGCCTGTCCAGGATGTAACACAGCACCCCACACTATTAAGCACATTATGGAAGACTGCATTGCACACAATCACCTACGCCAACAACGCAACATACACTCCTTGAGAGCTCTGTGGGAAAGCCCGGTCTCTGCCATGGCCTTCCTTAGGGACTCGGGGCTGTTCAGCCAGACTGCCTAGGGAACAACTACTACTACTACTACAACAAGAGACTCAAAACTGACCCCTGATGCACACCATCATTCACAGAAAACTCATCACTAAAAACTCCATTCACTCTTACCTGGGTGCGAGCACCCACGTCCATGGCCATAACCACCCTAACCAGCCACTCTTTCAACCCTAGCTTTCTCATCGCCCACTTCACCACCTCTCTAGGGACTCAGTCAAAGGCCTTTTCCAGATCAACAAAAACGAAATACTATTCCCTTTTCTTTTCAATATATTTTTCCTGAAGCTGTCAAACAATGAATATGGCATCAGTGATCCCCCTGCCTGGCATAAACCCAAACTGCACCTCATCAATATTCACTCTTTCTCTAATCATACCTTCTAGAACTCTCTCCATTACTTTCATTATTTGATCTAAGATCTTTATACCTCTGTAATTTCCCCTTTCCAGGGCATCACGCTTCCCTTTGTACACATTTACAATTACACTCTTCAGCCAATCATCTGG
>JAGKTI010007464.1:15291-36831 GCA_018397915.1 Birgus latro
AAGTGTTCTCTCCATCTGTTTACTTTTTCTCCCTTCTCCACTAGTAATCTACCATTTTTATCTTTCACACCCCCACTGCCTTCGTTGGCACCCTGTCTAGCTCTCTTTACCTCCTTCCAGAACATTTTCTTACATTCCCTCCACTTTGCACTCAAATTCCTTCCAAATTCCTCATCCACTCTCTTCTTACTCTCTCTTACTAATCTTTTCACCTCTCTCCTCCTCACTACATATAACTCTCTCATCCGTCTCTCCGCTTCTTCGTTGCCCCTGTTTCTCATCCACTCATTATATGCTTTCTTCTTTTGTGCCACAGCCTCTCTCACCTCTTCGGTCCACCATGCTGTTCCCTGAACCCCCTTTCGTCTCCTCTTCACCCCACACACCACCTCACATGCTGCACAGATTTCTTCTGTCAATACCTTGCACACACCCTCCACGTCCCCATCTGCTCCAATCTATATTTACCCAATCGTTCCTCCACTTCCCTTCTATATTTGGCCTTTATTCCATCCTCTTGTAACTTTTCTACCCTCCTTGTAACAAATACTTCCTCCTGTCTTTCCCTTCTTCTCTTCCTCCATCTTGTTTGGGTTCTGATTCTGGCCACCACCAAGTGGTGGTCAGAAAGTCCACTCCCCCAACCTCTATATACTCTTGCATCCATTATACATCTTCTCATCCTTTCATCCACACACACATAGTCAATCATTGCCTTCCGTTCATATATATATATATATCTTTATATATATACAGTAAGACCTTACTATAATGGACTAATTGGGGTCCGAGCCAGTCCATAAAATGCGAAATTCCGATAAAAGCGACATTCGGACTTACCCTTGCTAATCCGTACTTTTTCCGATATAGCAGACATTAGTCCGGATTGCATCAGTGGTTTTCACCACCATTGCAGTATTGTACTGCATTATACCTTCACTACATTAATCAAATGGTATAATAATACTGTACTGTGCACTGAAAAACATGTCTTTTACTTGTCTTATTGTGGTGAATATAGCTGTGGTCAGGCAGTCCGGACTGCTCTCTGGCTTTATCGGACTTTTTCCGATATATAGGAGTTTAGTCCTGTAGCTCCTCGAGTCTGATAAAAGCGAATTCCAGTCTATTGAGGTCTGTTATATCGAGGTTTTACTGTATGTATATATATATGCAGTAAATCCTCACTAGATCGGACTAATTTGGGCCAAAGTCATTCCGAAAAACGTGATATTCCAAAAAAAGCGATATAGGGATTTTCCTCTGCTAAGATATTTTCATACATGAAAAGTGTCATGGCCACAATCCTACTTCATTCCACCATTTCCCTCTAAATCGGGGCATTAACCCATTTGCCTCTTAACTTTTCTCAAAGGCCACTATAAATAATTTATTGCATAACACAGTGCAGTTTTTGTAAGGTTTATACTCGATAAAGGCCATTGTAACACTCACAGGAAGATATTTTTCACACAATGAAGTGTCATAGCCACCACTTGCATCACCCCACCAGTTCCTTCTATCCCTTTTGATCCTTAACTTTTCTAAAATTCCACTTAAAATAATTTGTTGCATTACACAGTATAGTTTTAGCAAGGTTTAGACTCGATAATGGCCATATATAATGCACAAAATAAGATATTTTCTCTTATTAAAAGCATCATGGCCACCATCCTGCTTCACCTCCAACAAGTTCATTTTGACTTGTGGTAATATCTCATTTGCCTCTTATTTTTTTTTTTCTCAAATTCCACTATAAATAATTTATTGCATGACATAGTAACATTGAAACAAGGCTTGGACACAATAAAACTCATAATTTAAAAAAAAAAAAAAAAAATTTTCTTACGGAACCATTCAGACTCGCTTAACTCACTCTACTCCCCCATCTTGCCTGTGTGTTATCATTCGGCACCTGAAGAAGGATTTTTCGTAGCAGATCCTTCAGAATCATTTCCTATTATCTTCAGAGTCATCATCAAGGAACAGTGAATCATTGTCCCAATTGTTTTCACTGAAAAGAGCTGAATTGTGGATGGGAATCGGAGCTGTAGCCCGTACCGTGTTTGTATAATTTTAAGCATTTTTCAAATACTATACTGTACACATTATACACCTTAATTTTTACAATCTTACAAATACGATCGCTCTGTCTGTATATTTCACTTATCACTCGTCACCGTCGAGCAGTATATCAAGGGACTTAGGGAAAATGACGTTGGGGGGAAATGATGTGGAGGAAAAATAGTTACGTCATCAGCTCACCACGAACCGCTCGCCGTGTGATTAAAGTTGATGTCTTAATATTAATGCAGGCCCGTTTTCTAATTTTTTAGCATTTAGAAAGAACATTATGGGTATAACTTAATTATAAACACTTCAAATACTGTACTGTATGTACCGTGTGGTGCCACGTGGTGTATTTAATTTTAAGCATTTTTCAAATACTGTACTGTACACTTTATACACCTTAATTTTTACAATCTTACAAACAAATACGATCACTCTGTCTGTACATTTCACTTATCACTTGTCACCATCGAGCAGTATATCAGGGACTTGGGGAAAATGACGTTGGGGGGAAATGATGTGGAGGAAAAATAGTTGCATCGCCAGCTCACAACGAACCGAAGCAGGAGCACACACACCGCTCGCCGTGAGATTAAAGTTGATGTCTTAATATTAATGCAGACCCCTTTTCTAATTTTTTAACATTTAGAAAGATCATTATGGGTATAACTTAATTATAAACACTTCAGATACTGTACTGTATGTACACTTAAAACAATAGGTACGCTGTCAGCCCACCACCAACCAACGCACGAACACACAAACCGCGCTGACCATATGGCCACCCCCCTGTGAGGTTAGGCAGTCCGGACCGCTTCTAGCTTTTTCGGAGTTTTTCTGATATAGAAGAAATAATTCCGGTCAGCTCCCTGACTCCGAAAAAAGCGACTTCCGGTGTACTGAAGTCCGTTGTAGTGAGGTCATACTGTATATGTGAAATGCCCACCCCATCGAAACACCAGAGGAGGGAACACCACAGGTGGGATGGCACAACGACCACCCTACGGAGGGACAGCGGGGGTGTGACACCCACCCCACAAGGAGGCCACCAGGAGGCACGTAAAGAGATAGGACCAGACTGGCCTGCCTTGCACCAGTCTTACCCTCAGATGGACCAACACCAACTCCGCAGCCCTGGCAGGTTACTCTCAAGCCGAACCAGTGCTCAACAGGTTCGGGGTGGGACTGATCACACAGTCCCAGACACCACCCGAGTGACGGCCACTAGCCGGACTAGGCAGGAGATGGCCAATAGCCATTCCATCGCTATATCCCCCCCTCTACAGAAACCAGTGATGGCCACTAGCCGCACTAGGGGAGAGACGTCCACCGCCTGCTTTCCTTTTGCGGCTACCCCTGGGAGCTGGACCTTGGTGAAGGCCACTAGCCGCACCAGCAGACAGGTGACGGCCACTAGCTGCACCTCGCCTGTAGTTCTTTCACCTCACAGGACCTCAGTGATGGCCACTAGCCGCACCCGTGAGCAAGTGACTGCCACTACCCGCACCCATGAGCAAGTGATGGCCACTAGCCACACTTCACTGACAGTCCATTCATGGAACAAGACACGGTGACAGCCACTAGACGCACCAGAGGGCGAGTAACAGCCACCAGCTGCGCCTCGCCTAATAGGGCACCGGTGACGGCCACTAGCCACACCAGTGGAGAGGTGACGGCCACTAGCCGCACCAGTGGAGAGGTGACGGCCACTAGCCGCACCAGTGGAGAGGTGACGGCCACTAGCCGCACTTTGCCCACTGCCCATACTGGAAGTCAGTCCCCGGTGACGGCCACTAGCCGCACTGGCAGGAGAGAGACGGCCACCAGCTGCTCTATTCCTGCTGCTCTCAGTACCTCGGCGACGGCCACTAGCCGTGCCAGGGGGGGAACGAACGCCACCCGTCCGTCACCCCCTGTGACTTCACCTAAGGAGGACGTCTTTTCCTCGGCCCACCCCTCCTGCAGCCGAGTGTGACATCCCTCCTCTTCTTCACGCAAGGGCAGCCCCCAAGAGGAGCTACACCTGGTGGAGGTCTGGAAAGGCCCCATTGTGACCCCTGGAGTACGAGCAGTCCAGCCGGCACCCAGGCAAGATCACCTTCTGTCGGACTTCCAAAGGAGGGGACGCCGGAGACCACACCTGACAGCACCCCGACCCAGAGACAACCACAGCCCCCAGACTCATCAAGGCATCCCCAGGACCCTGGGGCATGACCACCCCAGCCAAGCTGGATGGTAACCTCCTCCCCAGAGTGGGCGCAGACAAGCACGCCTACTCTCCCCGTTCGATCCAAGCCCCGAGGACCGAAACTCTCCCCGAACCTTTCGAGGGGAAAGGCCTCTCTCCATGCCGCCCAGCAGATCACTGTAGGCGACGCAGCCCCCACCAGCAGTCCTGTGCCCCCCAAACAAGGACACACCCGACTGGACTCTGAGCCGACACCTGTAGCAGCCGAGACGTCACTAGCCCAGACAGAGCCCTCCGGTCCTGAAAGTGCCTGAAACCGGCATAGTGTATTGTGCCACATTTATAGATCTGCATTGTATCCAGTACTGTATGAATTTAAGGCAATATATGTGTAAGGTTTGTTGACCAGAGTTTTTATGCCCTGTTCCTCTAGTTGTGTGCCTTAGACCTGGTCTAGAAAAGAACCCTATGCTAGTGCGCATGATCAGAGGGCAAGCAGTTGAAATTTGAACATGTCGCCTAACAATATGTATGTATGTAAGTATGTATACAGTGACTTATGCGAGTGACAGCGGCTTCTGCTGCGCTGTTGCTGTACCTCACCCTAAAGCTTCTAATCAAACCCTAACGTCTCAAATGACCTCCGAACTTTTCGTACAGTACGGTGAATGGGCCGACCAAAGTTACTAGTTGGTGAGTATTACAGATTTTATATTAACAGTTCGATATTTTATCTCCTTTGGATTATGCATAATTTTACTAATTCATCATAATTTCATAGAAGGTCATGTTATATCTAATGTAACAGTAATTTTCTAAAAGCAGGGCATTTAAGATAATTTGCTCAAAAGGGGGACATATTAGTCACAATTAAAAAAGAGGAACAGATGTCAAGAAAGCGGGACTGCCCACCTAAAAGCTGGACTCTGAACTTTCATCCTCTACCCTTTCATACTTCTTTAAACCTTCTTTTTATGTTTTTGCTTGTCTTTCCAAAGCAACTTTATAATGTAAAAGTTGATAATTGTGTACTGTCAACCCTTGACATATGATGAGCATGTGTTCTTCATTGTTCCAAGGTCAAGTGATTCGTCCCATTGCGGATCGTTCATTTCTAAAGGAAAAGTATTACTATCATAGCCAAAACAAGGGAAATGTAAATGCATCCCCAGACACCTTCCATTTTTGTCACCTCCCTTTGAATTTTACTAAATTAAAAATTATATACCATATGTTTGTAAATAACAATGTTTAACCCACCCAGTCCCGACCACTTTTTTGCCCAACCCACCCTTAGAACCCGACCGATTTTCAACTTGTCTTTTTTTGGCTCAAACCTCCGCATTTGGTGAGAATCATCAAAAATTCATAGAGAACTCGCCCTCGTGAGCTTATAAATGTAGCTACAGGTGACAGTCAGCCTTACCTTTTTGTTCTTTCTCAGGGTACCTGGCTTCAAAGAAAATGAACTATGGGAGGGTTAAGTAATTCAAGCCACTTTAAATTACGTATTTATTTATATATTTGGTACAAATTTATGTGTAGTACAAGACTATATTGGTTTTCACGCAGTAATATAGGCAATATAAGCATTGTTCACTCACCAAAAACACCAACATGTGGCACCTTCCTTTACGACATTACCACCTCATCACTTCTGTTTGTTTCTTCCTTTAGCTTCTTTATTTCTTTGTCCTCCACCTCAGGAAGCACTTTCATCGTGAATTTCGTCATTGGAAAGACCGTGGCGCAACATGTCTTTACTGGCCAGCTTACTGCTAACAGGTGAATTGCCGAGTGTGGGGGGAGGGGGGGTCAGGTGGGGCCAAGCAGTATCCCTGCTTGACAAGGTCTCCCACATATGCCTACCAAAAATCACCCGCGAATCTTGAAAAATGTCCAAACAACGTTCCTTGCAATTGAACGACGTCCGATGCGTGTCAGTGGGTCTGAGCGTGAAAAAAAGTGGTGAGGTGCATCTTACGTCGGGGGGACTGGGTGGGTTAAACAGTCATGTTGTGGCAGTGTTAAAATATATCTTAATAAGAAGTCAAACTATGTCAGTCTGTATGTTTGTTTCTTTCACAAGAACAGTAATAGATATTGGCCTAATTCTTTTTTGCATTAGGCCCGGGTAAGTCCAGGGAGTGTCAGAAAAATACCAAAAATGATTTTAGCAAATTGCACATGATGCGACAATGAGATTGTTGGAAACTGCAACACACGAAAATATGCGAAAATCATTTTTTTCGACTTTGTGGTCAGAATTGGTCATTTTGGGCTCAGTAATGGTATGGAAGCAAGGATATTGTCATTTGCAAACTTTTTGTGATGGAAAGGCTAATTTAGACCTGCAAATTGTTGCAGGCAAGCACTAGTAGAGAGAGAGAGAGAGTCATCATTTGATCGTCATAGTCTATCGCTACTTCAGTGGTCACTGTTCCTCTGAACTGTCTGCTTGCATCCCTCCACCTCTACGACGGGCACGTAGCACCCGTCTAGCAACAAACTCTCATCCCTTTTCTGTCCACCTCTCTAATGCAAAAGTTAACCGTTACTCCCAGTCCTTCATTTATGCAACTGATCAGCTCTGGAACTGTCTTCCTCTGTCTGTATTTCCTACTTCCTATGATCTCCAGTCTTTCAAACGCAGTGTGTCCAGGCATCTCGAATTGAACGAATCTTGAATTTGGCTCTCTTTTGTATTGTTTTTGTTTATTCTTGGAAGGAACAGTATGCAGGCCTGTGGCCTTTGGTTCCTTCTTCCTTGCATAAAAAAAAAAAAAAAAACCCAACTGCCACCCTTGTCAGTCCCTGGATTCCAATGCATGTGGTTATTCCTCTGCCTCTTGTACTTTTCAGCTATCGTGCTATACAGTCATGGGTCTGTGTAAGACAGTTTGGTATGTGATAAATTGATAGAACAATGAAGTATAGGTTATGTCCAGTTTCAGGTTAATGATCGTGAAATTCACTTGTGTGATAATTGTGGTGGCCACGTGTAACAATCCCTTGTGTATGTGGTGCTGCTGTTGCAAGTCAGTGGTTAGATATTTCAGCAAAGATGGCTGCCCAGTGTTTACATTTGCTCTGTTCATCTCGCTTTTGTTCCATTTCACACATGCAAAACCATTGAAACATTATTGCTAGTGCCAAATGACATTGCAAGTGTGCAGTGAATTGTGCAGTGTGTGATGTTAAGTATTGCTTCATATTGTTTATAAAGGCTCCAGCATGCTTCCATGTGTTTGCCATGGTCACTTAATGGCAGCTGTCCATGCTGCTCGATCTCTGGCAGCATCCCTATGCAGTCCCTTATCCCTGAGGTCACACTCTATGATGTTGTCCCAGATCTTTTTTGATTTGCCTCTTGCAATACTACCCTCATTGTTCACGTCTCACTTCCACACACAATTGTCATCCTCCTTCCTCTCAACATGCCTGAACCATCTCAGTCTACCCCTCCTTATCACAGCACCAATACATTCAAGTACCATCCTTCCTCTCAATTCTTCAGTTGCAATCCTAGCCCCCTAGGTCTGTCATTCAAGGATGCACTACACATCCATCTAATTATTGTCATTTCTGTACATTTGAGCTTGTGAATATCCTCTTCTTTCACTGCCCATGTCTCATTACCATACAGCTTTACACTCCCAACATGTCCCACATACAAAGATCCCTTAGAATGGAGTGGAGTGATAAATTTTTTTGTGTGAAATACTGAAACTTGTGACTTGGAAGTCATGTCTGGCAAGGATGCTATCCTATCCCTAGTGAGAAGTGGTGCTACTGAGAACACTGGGGGCAAGCCCAAAAGGTAAAGGTTTTATCAGATTTTAGATTACATGACCTTTGACCCTCAGTGTATTCCCATTGAACTCATGTTAAATCATCATCACTTTACAATAAATTCTTATGCAATAGGTTTTCACTTGGTGTAACCCCATCACGAACCAGGTCATGAGCAAGTAACTTGGTTATTTCTTCTGTCTTACCCTCTTGAAACAAGTCTGGGGGCAGGGTGGCTCAGTGGTAGAGCACCTGACTCGAGACCAATGGGTTGAGAGTTGCCACCCCTCCCGGGTAGCTACCCTGCTAGGAGAGATGGCTTCTCCCGTCATTTACCGGGTCTATATGATCTATCAAGGTCTCGCTCTGGAAATTAATTTCCCCAGTTTAGAAAGCAGTCTGTCTCACATTGATAAACACAAAGGGTCATTCATCTTAGAATATATACAGTACTGGTATGTGTTCTTGCTCTACAGCACATACTGGTAAGTACTGTTCATTTAGTCATAAGAGAGATAATACACAGAATGCACATAGCAGCTACCTGTAGTGCAGTTCACTGAGTCAAAGAGTTCCACTCATTTTCAATGTTATCTTGTCCATGAATGATGTGCGATATGCAGTGCTGCTCTTCATGTATTGTCTTTGTGTGCCCCTTGACCTACAGTCATGGTCATAAATGCTGTAATCACCTATCCTCTGGTATCCCCTGCCTCAGGCTGACTCCATTATGCACAGCAAGTCACAGTGGAGTAAGAAGGGCTGAGAGGGAGGGGCCAGAGAGAGAGAAGGAAAGATGGGGAGAGGGGGGGGGGACAACAGTCATGCTGTAATCACCTTCCGGGTGAACTGGGAGAGGCCTGGACCGCTACCTACCGGGCCCGAGTTCTCCTCTCTACACGACAGAGGGTATCCTTCCTTCCATATTTCTCATTCCTCCCTAAATGACAGAGAGTATCCATCATTCCATATTTCTCATTCCTCCCTAAATGAGAGAGAATATTCTTCCTTCTCATACAATATTTCTCATTCCTCCCTATACAGCACAGAGTATCCTTCCTTCTCATACAATATTTCTTATTCCTCCCTCCACAACAGACAGTATCCTTCCTTCCATTGACAGATTGTATCCTTAATTCTCATACTCTTCTGCTATAGTAGTGGTAGGTGGTGGCGACCATCATCCACTCACTTGATGTAGTGCTGCCTACTTCTTCCTTAGCCTTTATCATTCTTTTTCTGTGCCTGCCCTCCTCTCTTCCTATTTCTCCCATCTTTCCTGTCACTTCTTATTTGCTTTTCTTTCCTTTTCAGGTGGCTTTACAGTGAGTGACAAGCCAAATGGTTTCCTGTAAGCCAAGAAACCATTTACAATGCTGGGTGGTAACCATATAACCAAACCATACGTGATCCCTACGTGTCAGTAAGTGGGTTGGTGGAGGGTTAGTGCCCCTCCCTGTAAAACGAATAACTCAAAGTCAAATGGCCACCCCTTACAGGATTGTGGCGTCTGGCAATAGATAGATAGATAGACCTATCCTCCGGTATCCTCTGCCTTAGGCTGGCTCCATTATGCACAGCAAGTCACAGTGGAGTAAGAGGGGCTGAGAGGGAGGGGCCAGAGAGAGAGAAGGAAAGGTGGGGAGAGGGGGGAACAAGTGATGGTGCTGGGGTCGGGTGAGGGAGGGTTGGTAGGGGATGTAGAATGAAATGCGAAGTGGTGGTCACATTATTTGTCTGTTTTCTTTCATTCAGGGAATGATATAAAAAAGTTAATATTCAGTAGATAATGCTGCATTACACCTTGTATTGAGGCATCAGATAACAAATTTTAGGTAGGTGGCGATATCAAGGGCTGGCTCGTGAGAGAAATATACTGACGTGACAGATCAAACATTAGTGCGGAGCCAGACATTTGTATTTATCCGTGTATTTTGACTTCTTATGCAGAATAGAATCTGGATGGCTTTGATATCCACAATGTTTATATAAGAAATGTCCTCTACCATTACATATAATAAAATTTTGGAACTAAATGTCATATGCAACCTCTGATACAGCTGTATCCACAGTATATATGATCATCCTCTCCCTGTATACTCCTCCTATACAGTCACCGTCATGTCAGCTGTATAATGGCATCTGTATATGAAAAGGCTATTTAAAATATCTGTACATAAAAGGTAAATAAATTTGACGTCTGTACATATGGGTGGATATAATTATATCTCAAAATCTGTTAGAAGGAAAATGAAACAAAATCTTACCCAAACTCCCAAAATATATCTCTGTCAGTGTTTGCTGACATTTTTCAAGGCAGAACAACTAGTATAGCCTTAGTAAGCAGTCCAGTTGCCTCTTGCCTGAATAACCTCTTGCAGTCTTCGTTGCACCGAGGAAACTGTTGTTGATGGTTTGCTGGTTTTGTCTGAACAGCTCCCACTCATCGTTGGTGTCCTGGAGGAGACATCAGTATACAGTGAGTCCTCAGTAAACGAAAACCTGATGTACGAATTTTCGATGTTTTGAAAACGAGGAAAGTAGGACAAATTCCACTATACGAAAGGTATCTGTCTCAATGATACGAAAGCGAAGCGAAAGGAAATACAAAAATTCAAAATGTGCTCGCTGCACAGCGTGGTGCTCGCTTGCAGCGAGGCCATTACAACGGTAACAAGACAATTCACCATCAGGACTTTTCGGCGTCAGGACAGTTCCCCGTCATTTATTTACATATCAGTTAATTTGGCAAATATATTAGTTTTTGAGTTACATGAGTTATAAAGGTGATGGTGGTTTATTCTTTTTATAATAAATGTAAAATATGGCATCAAATAGTTGGTATTAACGGAAAAAAATATAAATACATTGAAACGTGAATCAGGTGACATACGCCCGCATGCCATTGTCTAGGCAACTCACCTGTTACCAGTGACCTGGCCAGTAAAGACATGTTGTGCCACAGTATGAAATTCAAGGCCAGAGTGATTCCCCAGTTGATGACAATGTGGAGGACAAAGTTTACATATCATTAGAGGAAGAAACAGTCAGAAATGATGATCAGGTAATGTCGCCAAAAAAGGTGTGGTGTGTTGATGTGTTTGGTGAGTGAAACAACACTTTTATCGCCTATATTACTGTGTGAAAACTAATATACACTTGTACTATATACAAATTCGCACCAAATAAATAAATAAATAATTATTATAAGTGGTTTGGAATAGTTACCCTCCCATAGATCATGTTTTCTCTGGAGCCAGGGCCCATAGAAAACACAACCATGTTAGGGCATTCTTACCTGTAGCAGCATTTTAAAGGTCAGGTGAGCGATTTCTCTATGAATTTTCGATTTTTCTTGTAAAAAGCTGCCCCCCCCACAAAAAAAAAAAAAAATCTGCCGGGATCGGGGGAGGTAATTGGTTAAGAATTTGCCGGGACGGTGCAGGTTAACATAAGGCTACATATGAGACATTGGCATTTATATAAATGCCTAATAACCTCAAGTGAACGATCAACATACTGTACTCTAAAATTATACGAATAACCTCCACTTTACGTCTATATTCTCAGCTAATCAATCAGTCTGAACCTACTGCATCCAAAAATTACAGTAAAAATTACTGAAGATAGCTCTGGGAGATGCCAGAATATAATTCAAAGTCGACTACAGTGAGGCAGAAGCAAGTTAATTATTGACTACAAATGCAAATTTTAAATAATATCCAGAGCCTACACTATTCAGTGAACATAGACCTTGGTAGGTCCCCATGAAATTAGTTATTATAGTATTAACCAGTTAATATTAAGTATATTTATAGAATGACGGGGAATCGTCTTGGGTGTGAATTGTCGTGACGGGGAATCGTCTTGGGTGTGAATTGTCGTGACGGGGAATCGTCTTGGGTGTGAATTGTCATGGCGGGGAATCGTCCATGTTTTGACGGGGAATTGTCTGACGGCGAATTGACTTCACGGGAAATTATCCTGGTAGTCCACGTCCCTCCTCGTAGCATCGCTGTATGTGAGGATATTTTCGCAGCTCTACACCTTTTCATACTGTTTAGACATGCCTCCCAAGTGCCCTGCATCATCTCCTGCATCGGGGGAGACTGCTACAAAGAAGCAGCAGCACCATACTCTAACTCTGAAGAGGAAATTGGAAATTATAAGACACCATGAGAAGGGGTGGGGAGTCTCGGAGAGTGGGCGTGCTTTAGGCCTTGCAGCTTCCACCGTTGGGACTGTGACCAAGAAAAAGGAGAAGTACAAGAGAATGGCCACCTCATTCTCTACATCTACAGGTTTACTTACTTCAAAATAGGAGGTTTAAAGTTTAGTTGGGGGGTCCGAGGGGGTCCTGGAACGCATCCCCCCATTTCTATGTATATTTCAATGGGGAAAATTGTTCCGATATACGAATTTTTGAATTACAAAAGGTTTTTTGGTCCCTATCCCTTTCATTTATCGAGAACTCACAGTATTTCTCACGATCCAGCCCTTGATATCACCACCTATCTAAAACTTGTAATCTGACGCCGCTATACAAGGTGTAATGTGGCATAGTCTGCCGAAAATTAGCTCCTTTATATCAAGCCTTGAATGAACGAAAATAGACAAAATGAGACTACCACTTTGCATATCATTCTCCCTCCCCTACCTACCCTCCCTCCCCTCCCTCATCCCACCCTAGCACCATCACCCATCCCTCCCACCCATCCCCCCACCCATCCCCCCACCCCCCTTCCCTTCTCTCTCTGGCCTCTCCCTCTCAGCCCCTCCTTCTCCAGTGTGACTCACCGCACATAAAGGAGCCAGCCTGAGGCACAGGGTACCACAGGATAGGTGATTATTTATGACCATGACTGTACATAAGGCTGTACTCTTGGCCATGTGAAACCTGTCTGGTGCAACCCACACAATTTACAATTCAACTCATGGCATATTTTTTTTCTATTTTCATGGTTTAATCAGTTATGGAAAAGTTTTCAGTGCAAATACAAATACAGTATGGGTGTAACTTGAATTAGTTCCTAATATCTATCTATCTATTGCCAGATGCCATAATCCCGTAAGGGGTGGCCATTTGACTTTGAGGTATTTGTTGAACAGGAAGAGACACTAACCCTCCTCCAACCCACTTGTTGACACGTAGGGAGCACGTATGATTTGGTTATATGGTTACCACCAAGCAAGCGTAAATGGTTTCTTGGCTTACAGGAAACCATTAGGCTTGTCACTCAGTGTAAATCCACCTGTAAAGGAAAGAAAAGCAATAAGAAGTGACAGGAAAGATGTGAGAAATAGGAAGAGAGGAGGGCAGGCACAGAAAAAGAATGATAAAGGCGAAGGAAGAAGTAGGCAGCACTACATCAGGTGAGTGGATGATGGTCACCACCACCTACCACTACTAATGATGTCATTAATTTGAGTCATCGTAAAAAGACCATCATGACCCAAGGGTTTACTCTAGTCATCACTCCAGTGCATTTGCCTCCCTTCCTTCCATTTTCCTGCCTTGATTCCATCCTCTACCCTTTTTGGTTCTTCCCGTGTTGTTGGTGCTTTTGATGACGATGGTGATGATGAGAGGATAATGACGTTGAGATTACACTATTTGTTGATTTGGTCAAGCCATTTGCCCTACCATTGTTTGAATAACTTGTACAGATCTCAGTTTGTCAAGTAAACCAACCTTTTCAAATAGATTCATCACTCTGTCTCTCTCTTTTTGAAATATGAGCAGCAATACCAGCCCTGTGCAAGATAGGTAATGGTTAATTTAGGTCTGTAATGGAACAAAAGAAAAAAATATTAATTCAGTTTTGGTTGTCAGCTTGTTTGTGTTTATACATTGGTGGCACATTTCTGACAGAAGTTGACATTTGATATGGTATGAGAAAGTGTGAGGCCTAATGTCAGAAGCAAATTTTTTCGCTGCTGCTACTTTCACTTTTTTGAGATTGTCAGGAGTGATACTGGCAGCCATAAACCTGCCTTACAATTGTCAAAACAATGCATTTAAAATCAATTGATTTTTAAGGCAATACTGTACAAGTACATTTCTCATTTCACCACTGTTCTTTCCAGCTGATCATACCATCTATTTGGACTGTTCTACAGACTTTCTGACTCCACATCTTTCATGTAACTATATATGTACAGAATATATCAGTATTCAAATCTCTAAACATTAAAATATTTCCTTATAGAGCAAGGAAGATGGCCCATTGGCAACGTCTGAGGTGGGAAGTGGTGGGTGTGTAGGTCGCCTTGGTACCAGTACAACTTCCTCCCCTTCACTGGAAGTTCAGCAGATATTGCACTCGCAGAATGGTACGTTAATACATCCTTGTGCCTCACTGCATCAGTCATTATGAATCCTACTTAAACAGATTACTCATGTGATCCCTTGGTTTATCTTATATAATTGGTACTGAACATAACATGTAATAACAGAGTTGTGTGATAACGAATACACAGAACCTATGGGATTATCTTTTTTTTTTTTTTTTTTTTTTTTTTTTTTTTTTTTTTTTTTTTTTTTGTGACCGACTCTGGGTTTAGGCTTTACAGCCTGCTATCAAGGCTCAGCAGTCCTCCTACATACCATACACCTCTACATGTCACCACTTTGGCTCTAACACCCACCATCCATATTGAATACATGCTAGGGCTGTCTCATACAGGACTGGTGTATTGGTATTAGCGGGGATATTTTTACGACATGTCGGCGGGTCTTCTGGTAGATCAGTAAAGCTTGCTTTTCATGAAATTCAAATTCTTAAACTGTTCCCTGCCCCAGCCGGGATTTGAACCTGGGTCCATAGGTCTGCAAGCCACCTCTCTACCGATTGAGCCACTGCCTCCCCAGGCACCCCACTTATAAACCCATATTTTCTCTTTTCCAAGTTATACCCACTAAATACACACATACTGTTGTGGCAAGTATCAGAAACACACATGGGCATGATCAGGTTAATAGAAAATTATGAAAAGAGCACAATAAAGAAGAAACATGGACCATACAGCAACATGAGGTGGGGTTGAGGTAATGGTTTCTGAGGTTAGGGGATGGAGGGTTAATTGTCTTCATCTCCTGGGATTGACTCCTCAATTAGGTCCTCATCTTTGATTCCCTGAAAGCCATCAGAAAACACAGATTTTGCACCATCATTGTCTGCCGGAATGAGCTCAGGTGTACGATAACTTTTTTTTTTTTTTTTTTATATATAGCCCAAAAATATGCAATAGTGGCAGGAGTGCAGAGTTTCATGTAGCAGTGATAACAAGACCTGCTATAAGCAAGTGTGTCATAACCAAGGGATCACTGTACACTTCTCTGATTTGTGACCAAAACAATGGCAGTGATTACACTGAGTAGTCCAGAATCTGTTAAGGCACGACATCTTTGTGAGATCCATTTAGATATAATTACCTTGTTTAAGATGGAGGATTGTACTTCAGGAGACATCTCTAAAACAGCAATTTTTATATCATTCTTACTTCTTGTAAATAAAAGGTTCAGACTGCAACCATTCTCCACATTCATCTTAATTTTCTTGCTCTTATTCACAAAGGTATGTATATGAGTCATCAGGGGAGACAGCAGGCCATATTATGGTCATCTTTGGCATAATTTTCCTTGGTTTAAATATAAAATAAACATCATCAGGGCCAAAATGATGTTTCAGCACCTCATTTGCCTTCCTCTTAGCTGTGTATCTTATCATTTATAGAGGCTCCAACATGCTTGCATGCATTGATCTTGATCAGCTAATGGCAGCTTTCTACACTACTCAGTGACTGGCAGCCTCCCTGTTCAGTCCCTTATCCCTGAGGTCTCATTTTATGACCTCATCCCAGGTCATTTTCAGTCTGCTTTTCACAACCCCTTCCCTGATGTTCATACTTCTCATCCTCCACACCCAGTTGTCTTTCTTAATCCTCTCAACATGCCTAAACCATCTCAGTCTACCCTTTCTCATCACAGCATCTGTACACTTCAGTCCCATCTTTTCTCTCAACTCTTCAATTTTTTTTTTTTTTTTTTTTTTTTTTTTTTTTTTTTTTTTTTTTTTTATGTGTCCGACTCTGGGCATAGGCTTTACAGCCTGCAATCAAGGCCCAGCCGTCCTCCTACATACTACATGTCACCACTTCGGCGCTAACACCCACCGTCCATATTGAATACATGCTAGGGCTGTCTCATACAGGACTGGTGTAGTGGTATTAGCGGGGTTATTTTTACGACATGTCGGCGGGTCTTCTGATAGATCAGTAAAGCCTGATTTAATGAAATTCAAATCCTTAAACTGTTCCCTGCCTCAGCGAGGATTCGAACCTGGGTCCCTCGGGACTGCAAGCCAACTCTCTACCGATCGAGCTACCGCCTCCCCTAATCCTAGTCCCTCCAGGGCTCGTATTCAAGGATGCACTACACATCCAACTTATCATTGTTGTTTCTGTATGTTTGAGCCTACAAATACCCTCTTCCTTTACGTCCCAGGTCTCACTGCTGTACAGCAGTACACTCCTAACATGCCGCATACAAGGAACCATTAGAATGGAGGGAGAGTCCTCTCAGTGTCAGGAGAGGCAACAGCTCCTTGAAATCCCTCCAAACACTGCATTTCCTTGTCGCAGAGCTAGCTCCAGCCCCACCCCCAGCACATAACCTTTCCCCCAAATAACAAAACTCCTCTACACACTCATCAGCAACATCAGTCCTTTCATACCTTACACTCTCTACATGCTTTCCACAACACTCTGCTTAGCACACACAGCCTTATCTTGAAGTCTACCTCTAATACTACTTTACCCATTGTGTACCCACTTATCACAAACACTGCTCAGGCTGGCGTCGCTTCCCACACCCTTGTCGCAAACTGCACATGGTCACACTATGCTTTGACAGTACTGTCACCAGCCCTAGATGTCATCCCTTGTTTTATCCACATTTGCTCCCAAACCCATGTCCCCCATTCTGTCTCTCCATTTCCCAAATCTTTCCTCTGCCTTCCTTTCATTCTCTGCAGTCAACACCAAGTCATTAGCATACAACATCTCCCATGGGAGTCTGTATCTGAAGTCACGTGAGAGATCTTCAAGCACCTTGACAAATAACTAGGGGCTCAAGACTGACCCCTGATGCATGCCAACAGTCATGGAAAACTCATCACTTAAATCTTCAATCATTTTCACTTAGGTGCAAGCACCTAGCTTTTGTCTTTGTTTCGTTTCGTTTCGTTTTTGAAGGTTCCAACATGCTTGCATGCGTCGGTCTTGGTCACCTAATGGCGGCTCTCCACGCTGCTCGATCCCTGGCAGCCTCCCTGTTCAGTCCCATAACCCTTAAGTCACACTTAATGACCTCGTCCCATGTCTTTCTCTGTCTACCCCTCCCAACCCCTTCCCCAATATTAACACCTCTCACCCTCTGTACCCAATTATCATCCCCCATCCTCTCCACATGTCCAAACCACCTCAGCCTACATCTCCTCATCACAACACCAATACACTCCAGTCCCATCCTACCTCTCAACTCTTCCATCGTAAACCCAGCCCCCCAAGGCCTTGCACGCAGGGACGCACTGCACATCCACCTAATCATTGTCATTTCTGTACATTTAAACCAGCGAATATCCTCTTCCTTTACTGCCCAGGTCTCACTACCAAACAGCATCACACTCCTAACGCATGCTGCATACAAAGACCCCTTAGCACGTAATGAGAGTCCTCTCAATGTCAGGAGAGGCAACAGCTCCCTGAACTTCTTCCAACCACTTCTCACCCTAGCAACCGAGCTAACTCCAGCCCCACCTCCGGCACATAACATGTCTCCCAAATAACAAAACTCCTCCACACACTCAAAAGACTCACCTGCAAGTTCAACCCTCTCACGCCTAACAATCTCCACCTGTTCTCCCCGACACGCCACACACATGAAATCAGCATCATCTCGCAGTCTACCTCTAATACCACTACATCTCTTGTGCACCCACTTATCACAAACATTACACAAGATGGAATTGCTTCCCACACCCTTGTGGCAAACTGCACATGGCCACTCTCCCTCTTCTCTGATTGTACCACCACCAACCCTAGATATCATCACTTTTGTTTTATCTGCATTTACATCTATCAGTTGGTACTGAGTCAAGAACATTTCTGATGCTGTCAAGACTAACATAACTTGTCTGAGCATTCGTGTCATCCCTTGGGTTTATGACTACAATAGTACATGCTGATTACGAACAGTCTTCATCATCATTGCCACTTATTTCTATGATGTCTTTTGTTAAATCATTCTAGCCATCTTTCTGAGCAGCTCAGCAAATGTCTCTGTTTGAGACTGGCTGGCAACCCCTTGTGGTTGTCTTCAGTGCCTCTAATCTGCTCAGTATGTCCAAAGATTGATGATGTCGCCTTCTCAGCCAGATCCTTCTTGATGTCTTAGAGCAGTTTCTTCCATTGGCCAGAGCTTCATCTGCAGGTGTTACACAGTGGCTGCAGAACCATTGAAAGCCTAGCCAGTGACTCCTTTTCTTAAATGGCTAATCACCCGAGTCAAGATTTTCACAGGAGAGGGAAAACCACATGGTGCAGTATGCACACATTGTTGCTTGTGCAGTTTTAGCTACGGACTTACTGCAGTGAGGTCATTGATGATTTTGGCTCATATCTGCTTACAAAACTTTGAACAACAACAAGAAAAGCAATGGGAAACAAAAAACTTACTACCCAGCATAAACTCAGGTAGTGCAGCTTCTGTTAGTTCTGCCCTAATTTAAGGGATAAAAAGGTAGAATAAATACAGACAAGAAGAAACAGAAACAGAAGAAAGCAAAGAAAAAATGCTGGATGTTAAGCAGCACCCTCTCCCTTGGTTCCACTTGCACAGACTCTTAAGTTTCCTTTTAGTGTGTTCCTTGTGAAGGTGGTGATGGGCTACCCTACCTCATACAAATGAGGGTAGAGTTAGTTGCTAATATGATAACTTTTCCCAGTTACAGATGACAGTATGGATGGTTAAGTTTTGCACAACAGCACAGTGTTTACACTACTTCCACTGCCATATTCAGTGGCAGTATTTATGGAATTAACCTTATCACTTGTAGAAACCAGTTGATTATGCAGCCTATTGAGTTAGTTTGTCCCTTTGTTCTGTAGTGTGTAGTCCGGCATAAAATTTACTTCTGATTAGTGAGCTTTACAGGTTTATGTGGCATTCTTACATATACTTGATTTACTTTCAGGATGTCAAAAGGAGCATGACTAAAATATAAGTTATAAGAGAGAGAGAATGTTTAATAGAAATAAAGTACAGATGAGTATCAGTTGTTTGGAAAAGATAATTGTGCTTATATTACTATATGTCTTCAAATTTTGAAGGTAAAAGTGAGGAGTATGGCGATGAAGAGGAAGAGGAGGAAGACTTAAGACAGAGCAGAGAAAGGGAACTGGCTGAGGTTGGTGAGGATGGGGAGGATGAAGAGGAGGAGGAGGAAGAGGAAGAGGAGGAACCTGAAGCCCTCCGCCAGCCTCTCCCACCCTCCCAGGCTCCTCCACAGTCTGAGACACAACCCCTGCAACAGCCTCCCCTGCCCAACCTAGTGAAGCCACCAGCATCATTACCCCAGCCACCAGCACAGCCCTTGCCACAGCTGTCAGCCTCATTATCTCGGCCACCATCCACACTGTCACAGCCACCGTCGTCTCTTCCACAGCCACCACCATCTCTTCCACAGCCACCGTCATCTCTGCCGCAACCACCATCATCCATACCACAGCCACCATCTTCACTGTCACAGCCACCATTGTCTCTGCCACAGCCTCCATCATCACTCCCACAGCCACCATCATCACTACAGCAACCTCCATCATCTTTACCCCAGCCTCCATCGTCTCATGCCCAGTCACCATCATCTCTTGCCCAGCCACCATCATCTCTACCACAGGCACCATCATCACTGCCCCAGCCACCTTGTCAGCTGTCAGCAAGCACCTCCCAGCCAGCACCTTCTATTACCCAGAGCCTGGCCAGTCTGGCCCAGCTTACCCAGCAACACTCACAGCACGAACACAAAGCAGCGCCATCACCACTTGACGTGTGAGAATGCAATTTATTCTTTAGTTTGCATTTGATGTGTTGTATGTGGCATATGTTAGGAGTGTAATGCCGTATGCTAGTGAGCCCTGGGCAGTAAAGGAAGAGGATATTCATTGGCTCAAATGTGTAGAAATGACAACGATTGGATGATGTTTAATGTGTCCTTGAATGTGAGGCCTGGGGGGGACTAGGATTGTGATTGAAGAGCAGAGAGGAAGGATAAGACTTGAATGTAATGGTGTTGTGATGAGGAGGGGTAAATTGAGATGGTTTGGGCGTGTTGAGAGAATGGAGGATGACCTTTGGGTGCAGATGGTGCAAGTTGTGAATGTCAGGGATAGGGTTGCAAGAGGCAGACCGTAAAAGACATGGGATGAGGTCAGGAATAAGGAACTGAATAGGAAGACTGCCAGAGATTGAGCAGCATTGAGAGCTGCCATTAGGTGATCAATGCTGACACATGCAAGCATGTTGGAGCCCTTTTAAACAATATGACTTATAAAAATGATGCCCTGTTTCTTCTTCGGGAATCTCTGTATTGGGGTTAGCTGTGGTACAACTTATGTTTTTTATGGACTGGAAGCTAAACCATGTGCCAAAACCAGCTAATTGCTGAAGGGTGTTGGGGAAAAGAGAATTGAGTGGGTAATTAAGGTGCTCCAGTCGGATTGAGCCAATGGAGGTTTATATCCAAGTGGTGGTTGGGGCTTATTGATCACATAATGCATTCTTTCTTCTTTCTTTTGCATACGGGTGACTTTACACTCCCTTTTCTGTCTTTATTTCCTTCTTTGTGGGTGACTCTGCACTGAGTGACAAGCAAAATGGTTTCCTGTACACCAGGAAACCATTTACTCTGCTGGGTGGTAACCATATAATCAAATTATGGCACCTGGTGGTTTAGTGGGTGATTAGGGCGTTCCAATTGGATTGAGCCTGTATAGGTGTATATCCAAGGGGTGGTTGGGGTTTATTGCTCATGTAATGCCACTCAGGGATGAGTGAGGCTGGTCACTCGCATCTTAATTGTCGTGATTAACTTGCCTAGCCCCGGTCTTCATTGCTTCTCATGGGGCAACATAGGATTGGATGGTGGATGGATGGATGAATAAGATTTTTTAACGATGTGAGTCTTTACAATCACAGAGAAGAAAGATCGCTTGAGTGACTGTACATGTGGTTGAATGTTTGCACAATAGTGATGATTATATGAATAGTTACTAAGCTTGTATCCACATTTTACTCTTACAGTATAGTACTTCCCAGGGTCAGTGGTAGTTATCCATCTACCATCCAGATATATGATGTTTAATCTTACTTCTGACCAAACCTAACCTAACATACTATGAAGAGTTGTGGTTGGTGGGGGTGCTCACCATCC
>JAGKTI010007465.1:0-14736 GCA_018397915.1 Birgus latro
TGTTTCTCGTACCGTAGTTCCGTTACGAGTCAGAGTTGCCAGTTAGCCTGCTGTTTGTGAGCGTAGTTATTTCGTAAGTTGTACATTAATTTTTGGGCTCTTTTTCTCAGTAATGTTTTATTTATGTGATTGTTAAATTATGAAATTTACGTTTGTATGCTTAATAATTTAGAGTGTTATGAACTGTAAGAAAACTCTGTTTGGATGTCTCCTAGTTGGTAACCGTTGTAACCGTTGCCCCCTTCGGGAATGCACGAGAAACGTGGAGGTGTAGAACACTCTAGAAAATAGGAAGCTTATAAAAGGATGGGGAAGAGACTAGAGCAGTTTCAGTAAGTTTCAGTTCAGTTTGAGTGTACTTCATTGTCAGTACAGTGCAATTTGTATATTTTTGGTACTTGTGAAAACAGTGTAGGTGGCAAGCATTAAGTGTAATTATTTGAAAAATAAGACACCCACCTTAAGAGGCCAGCGTTTATTTACAACGCCTCAGCTGATCCTGTGTACTGTGAACTGAAAGGCTGCCTCAAGGAAGAACAGCCCACTGGGCAACATCCTTCCTATACTGGACCACTGCTACTGAAGCCAGTGGCAGTGTGGGATGGGGACAACATTTTTTTCCCCAAAATCATGGAGACAAAATTGATTTCTGGAGTGAACCGCATCTTTTAGCGGTTTATGGTTTGTTCGTTCGTGCATATGTGCTTATACAGTCTCAGACACATGGTAGCCAAGATGTGAGGGCACACAGTTTGTTGCTGCCATATCCCACGTGTTTCTTTCATCATGCCCAAGTCCGAAAAGAAGTTTGGCCTCAGAGCCAAGGCAAAGAGGGCCTCTGAAGTTTCCCAAGCTAAGAGGAGATTGAAAAAGCTTTGTTCAACAGCCGCTGCAGGAGGACACCCAACATCATGAGACAATGAGTGAGGTGGCACCTCATGATACCCCCACCTTCGTGTGGCTAATATCCAGTAAATGGAGGGGAAAAGGGGCCATATGAACACAAAACACTTGTATTGATCCAGTGCGTGAAAAGAAATGGCATACATGAAACTTGCATCATACAGTAGCTCTACAAACATAACAAAAACTTAACGCTCCGGTATCTTAAAAGTGCAATTTAGCAAATTGAAAGTAACATTGTAGGAAAAGTTCTGGGTAGATTATAGTTTTTTTTTTTTCTTAACTGAAAGACAAAGGATCGGAATTTCTTTCGTCGGTTGGATATAGCTCTGTGTGTAGCACAGTTGTTTCTAGGAGACAGGGATGAGAAAAAAGAGAAAAGTTTATACATAATTTTAAAAATTGCTACAGAAAAAGTTTTCACATATTACTGGTTTCTGATCTATAAAAAAAAAAAAACTTTGAAATAAAGTGCTCATCTTACCCAAAATTTGTGTAAACATGGATCCTTTTATAACACGAAGGTTAAAGGTCAAAGTTTACTGAGTGTGCAAGATGAAAAAAAGAAGAAAATCTAGGGCCAATATTTTTTATCCAATCACACTGAAAATTGGCACACAAATTCACTATGATGTATGCTACATCGCTTAAAAATTTCAGAGAGATCCATGAATATTTAGATTACACACTTAAATGACCCCCGTAAACTGAGCTGCCAGACCATTTCGCAGAAAAATCACAGTAGATTAGTATTAGCCAGAATTCTGTTTTCTTATGTTAACTGAACATTTAATAGCTGCTGTTTGCTATTCAAAAGGGTAAATGCAATATGAATACACTGGTTTAGCTACTGATTTTATGACTTATTTGTTTTTGAAATGCTTAAGGTGGAGAATGATGAGTTGATGAATGTGCTTTTGAAACTTTTTAATGTGGCTTGGGATAATGGTGGAATTCCAGAAGAGTGGAAAAATGGAGTGATTATAAAAAATACCAAAAAAGGGAGATTTAATGTATGCAAATTGGAGGGGGATAACTTTCACACCTGTAGTTGCAAAATCTTCCAAAATCTTGTTGAACAGTATCTGATAAAATTTTAAGAGAAGAACAAGCGGAATTTAGAAAGGGTGGAGGTTATAATGATCAGATCTTTACTGTAAGGCATTTAATGCAGCAAGCTAATGAGATGAAAATGCCACTAAATATGTGTTTTGTGGATTTTGACAAGGCGTTTGATAGTGTTTCACGTGGAGCTATGTTGAAAATTATGAGATTCTATGGTATAACAGAAAAGTTTGTAAATATTATTAGAAGCCTTCTTGAAGGCAGTTTTTGTAAGGTAATGGTGGGTGGTTCTTTGCGTGATCCATTTGAAATTAGGTCAGGAGTGATTCAAGGAGGAGTTCTTTCGCCATTGCTGTTTGCTTTGGTCATGGATTATGTTATGAGAAAGGTTGTAAGGAGAACAGGTGCGGGAATTAACTGGAAAGAAAATAGGCTGATGGGTTTGGACTATGCTGATGATATTGTACTGATATGCGGAAGTATTTATGAGATGCAGAGGGTACTTGATTATCACGTGGAGGAAGGGGAAAAAGTGGGATTGGTAATAAATTGTGGAAAGACTGAAATTATTAATATGAACGTGGAGAACCAAATCGACTGTGTAACTGGGAATAATGTTGTGAAGAATGTAGAACATTTTAAATATCTGGGAACGATTGTATCATCTAATGGATCATTAAACAATGAAACTGAGGAGAGGATTAGACAGGCTTGGCGAGCTGAAGGAATGGTGAAATCTGTTTAGAATAATAATATGCTTTCCTTACATACTGAAGTAAAAATTTACAAGCCCATGATTAGACCAATTTTAATTAATGGGCATAAGTCATGGTCAGTACCATGACTCATGCCTATTAATTAAAATTGATCTAACCATGGACTTGTAAATTTTTACTTCAGTATGCACGGAAGGCATTTTATCATTCCAAACAGAAAAGAAGGCAGGTTAATACAGGATGTGCCAGAGTGGACTGCTAGAGGTGGAAGAGGCAGAGGTAGGCCGAGGGAAACCTGGTTGAGGACAATGAAAAGAGAAGCAGGAGACGAGTGTTGGTGGGACCTGAAGGAGATGGCAAAAGACAAATAGTGGTGGAGAGAGTTCATCGAGGCCCTATGCATCCTGTGGGGTGCCACAGGAAATTATTGATTGATTGATTTGTTTTTACTGAAAAAAAGCATGTACTGGAGGAAAATAATGTTATGAGGAGAAGTCTGTTAAATTTCTACCACTAATCACTCATCATCGCCACTTATATGAGGTTGATTAACTTTGTGTCAACGTGACGCCAGAAAAAGTGGTGAAGCAGTTGTCTCCGAGAGAAAATTTGGCTCAGGGGGGTAGTTATAGTCAGATGTGAACTGGCGGTAAGAAGCAGGAAAAGATGAAGAGGGGGAGGGAAAGAAAGTAGAGGAGAGGTAAAATGCGTGGAAGGGTTGAGAGAGGAGGGGGGAAGATGGGTGTGTGGAAAGTTGAGAAGTGGAAGGGGGCGTGTGAAGCGAAAAAGAAAGGAAACATGACTGGCTGCAAAGAAAGAAGAGAGGATGATGAATAGTCGACGGGATACGGGAGTGCAGGGAAGAAGAAGAGAGGAGTAGGGCGTCTGAGGACGCATAAATAAGGGGAGGGAAGACAGTGGCCATAAAGTAGGGGAGGGAGAGCAGTGTGTGACGCTGCAGAGACAGTCGAGGGGACGGAGAGGAGAGGAAAGCATGTGTGGGTGTGTGAGGGAATAAATGAATGAGTGGTTGAAGTAAAGGGAGAACGGGAGAGACGGGTGATGGACTGGAGAACAGCAAGTTGTCGAGAGGGGGAAAAGTGATTGTGGGAGGAAGTGGAGGGGAAGTAAATATTTGAAACAGGAAGAGGGGGTAGGAGGATTTCTGGGGTAGGATGTCTGGGACAAGATGGGGGAAGGAGGTATCGTGGGAAGGTGATGTCTGAAGCACGAAGAGAGAGGGAAGGGGGTGTCTGGCGGAGGGGATGTCTGGGGGAGGGGATGTCTGAGGCAAGGTGATGGGAGGAAGGGGCTAGTGTGGGAGTGAAGGATGGTCCAGCTCCTCGCCGGGGATATGAATACGAAAAATAATACTTCCTTTCTTCTGTAGCAACGTTTCACGGAACTTGGAAATGGGAAAATGTGATGACAGTAGTATAAAATATTTGGAAAAGGAATGATAATAAAACAACACAAAAAGAGGATGAGCTACAGAAAGGCGAACAAAACAGCCGGAGGTAATTTGAGGAAGATAAAATGATAAACAGAGAAACAGAATGACAACAAGAAAAAGGAGACGGAGACAGCTAAGCAGTCAGAGAAGCAAAGAAAGATAGCCAGAGAAACAGACATACGTAAAAAGACGAACAGACAATCAGACCAACCAGCTAAATCAGTAAGCCCTTAGCGAGAGTCAGTGTGCAGCCTCCCCATTATGAGATTGCACCAACGGACTGGGAATATCCGAGAGTGAAAAAAGTCTGTAAATATTCCTCCTGCATATAATGACATTCCATTATCACTAAGAGTAAATGCAGAGTGATTTAGCATAAAAGACGTTTCTCAGCACACTGTCTATCTTAATTTTCCTCTTGTGTCTTTACACAAATATTAGTCATTACAGAAATAAATTTTTGTATAAGCCCAGACTCAAAGCATCGCAGCGAGATGGATCTCTGTGAACCTACGCACACACACACACACACACACACACACACACACACACAGAGAAACCAGTAAAATCATACACACACACACACACACACACACACACACACACACACACAGAACTTCTACACTTGTTTCTACAACCCCTCCAGACACACACGGGCAAATCTTGAACTGAGTCCTAGTACACCCTCCTAACTACACAACTTGTCAATCTTCTTTTTAACTTCCGCACCAAACACTGTTTTATCTCACCTCTCCTTTCTGTTCACTGCTACATTTGCGAACGCATTCTTGGCATTTGGTTTACATGATACACATCCTGCCCCTCTTCACTGCACATGTTTTTTTTTTTTAATGAAAGGAAGCAGGAACCAAAGGTCTGAAGCCTCACGATTGTTCTCTCCAAGAAAAAATGAAAACAAGATAATGGAGAGCCAAATTCAAGATCTTTTCATTTCGAGATGCCTGGACACACTGCATTTAAAAGCCTGGGCATCATAGGCATTAGGATATACAGACAGAGGAAGACGTTCTAGAGTTGACCTGTTGCATACATGATGGACTGAGAGGAACGGTTAACTCTTGCATTACAGAGTTGGAGAGAAAAGGGATGAGAGTGTGCTGTTAGACGCGTGATGTCTTATTCCCACTACCTCCAGGTTACAAATGCCCTCCATTCGTATAAAATCTGTAACAGCTGGACTTGAACTGCTATAGTCTGAAGTTTAGAAGGACACTAATTTAGAGAAGCGAGTTCCCAAAAGAAGCAGTTCGGGAAATAAGAGAGTTCTGATTGGTGGAAGTTCTGCAACATGGCGGTGTGACAGGCCAGTCATGAGCATTACCAGATGCCCATGTAGCACGGGGGAAGACTTGTAGAGATGGCACAATGGATACAACTTCATCTGAGCACATGCCATACAAGTATCTGTAAAATAATGCAAGAGAGGCAGCATTCCATCTCACCTGTAGGGAAGGTAGTTCATTTGTAATTGCTGAGTTATTAATTATTGTCATATCTTTGTTCTGATTATTGTGTCCAGTTGTTTGAATGCAAACTATCCACATCCATGCCACAAAGGTGAACATTATTAGAGCTGAGAGAGCACATGACTTGTAAATTATAGGTAACTGCTCACCGTACAATAATCCAAGTTTCTTTGAGGTACTTCAACAAGTGAAGCAACGTGTGAGGCCTAACTGCGGGTATTGTTAATTGAAACACCGAGAATTTTAATACTTTCAATAATTTTAGATATTGGAATAATGGTTGCATTCAAGATAATGTAGGAATCAAGTAATCTCTGTCTATTAGTAAACTGCATATATTTAGTTTTCATAGCATTAAATGAGATAACATAAAGTTATTTTGTCACCATTTAGTGATCTTAGATAAGTCTTGATATATGGAGACTGCTGTGCTGAGTTGGGAGTTAGAGATATAAAACTTTGTGAGCAGGTGTTTAAGTGTGATGGAACTGTGAAGCATTGTCATCGCATATGAGCGGAGGGGATTATGTGTGATGGAGAAGAGTAATATCAATGAGTAACAGGGTTGGAGCCAGGAAATATCCTCGTGACACGTCAGCAATAAGTGAGCGGGAACTGGAGCATATATCATTTAACTTTACTCTTGTCTTTCTGTTGCTGGGTAATGTGGAAATCTGTGGAACAAAAGATAATAGCCATAACAAAGAGGTCTGGATAACAGCTGCCGGTGCCACACTCTGTGAAATGCTTTAGAAATATCATGTTCTGCTGCGTGAGTTGCTCCATGCTGGTCAGTTGATTGACGACTGGTATGAGTAAAGAGACCGAGTATATCAACAATGGATCTTTCGTGACTGAAGATTTTTAACAACGTGCTTATTATTGGCAATCTCAAATACTTTACCAAAAGATGTGATAGCTATTGGTCTGTTCAAAGGAACTTAGTTTCTTTGGAAATGGGTGGATGTTGGTTTCTTTCCATGAATTAAGAAATGAAAAAGTACGTTTGTATAGTCTGAATAATTTAGCTAGACCACGATCAGGTTCTGGGGAACACTTAAAAAAAAAATGAATTCCATCAGGATCTGGAGCTTTTTTTGGTTGGTGAACTGTCTAGGATAGATTTTATGTTTCTAGTCTGTATCTTTAGTGGAACAGTTTCAGAAGAGTCAAGTGCTACTGTAGTACAGTGACTTTATGACTGACCTTCTCTAAAACAGAATATCTGGCAAATGTACTGGCAAAAAGGCTAGCTTTTCCATGAGGGTCATTTACAGTGGGAAATCGGTGATGCTTTGTTGTGAAAAAAGTTTGATTTGGCAAGATTTTTTAATGATTTTGCGTGGTTTCTGGCAATTTTAAAATGATTGTCAGATTCAATAGTTTTTAGCTTTAAGTGTTACATGCTAACCACTTTTGGGTCGTTGCTCTGACACAGCTGCTGTCAAACAATTTTTGTGAGTCCGATCTTTTAGTCAATTGTCGATTACGAATGAGCAATTCCACGCTAAGTTGTATTAACCCCACAATGGCCATGGGCATTTGTGTACATCACAGGCTGGCCCTGGGATAATTTTTTCGATTTTCGTTTATCGATTTTATTTTCTTAGAAATGTGAAGAAAATCGTCTGGCGCACCTCGCAATTTTGCTTTTCTTTCTCTTTTTTTCTTTTTCTTAGCACGGTGGCTCAGAGGTAGAGCATCGAGCTCGGGACCGGGGGGTCGGGAGTTCGAGCCGCGCCCGGGACTGCTGTGCCGGGAGGGGTAGCGCCCTCCTGTTACCTAGCGGGGCTATATGATCTCATTGTAACGTCTAGCTCGGAGGATTCTTTGATCCCCCCCCCCTCTTTTTTTTTTTTTTTTAGCTTCCTGAACGCATCCTGTGATTTGCTACAATTCGTTAAAAAAATCAAGACTACATACTTGCCAGTAACATGTAAACCAATGGGAGATAACATCCGAGATGAACTGACTGCCTGAGAGCTTGAGTTTGTAGAGTTGGTCCGTGTAACCATACCATTAATCGTTCCCTTTCCATAACTGATTTCATATTTTTTATAGATTGCTTTTATGTGGGACTGGGTAGAACTAATTTCACTAAAGAAAAATATCTGGCTTGGAATGTCAGCTAGATACCTTTTAAATCCATTGCAGTCTGCCCTGTCAGCGTGTCATCTGGTCTCTCTGACTCAATGAGAATGGGGAGATTTGGAGCAACTGACGAAGGAGGCTTTGATGAGATTGTGGTGAGAGGATCTAAGTGGTGACTGTACCACTACACTATATTGACCTGAGTGAATTGTTAATAAAAGGTCCAAGAGATAGGCACAATGGCTAGGATTATATGGTATTCTGGTTAGTTGTTTTACCAGTTGCAGGAGACTAAACAGTTATTCAGTCAGCTCGCCTTCTAGACCAGCACTTTCCCAATGTTATAATCATTTTACTTTATGGACATTAAATTCACCCAACACCGTAATTTCAGAAGTTGGGGTGAGGTTAAGGTTTGCTCAAGTGTGTGGATATGGGGTCAGATATGCTGGGTTCTGATGAGGCAATCGGGGAGCAATAAACTATACATATATGTTTAGTTATATTAAGGTAGTGTAGTTTAAACAACAGTAATAAAAATTAGTAGAAATGAAGTTCACGATAGTGTCAACTGCCTGTTCAAATCTGATATATCAGCAAGTGCCACCCTTATTTGGAAAGTTAATGAGGAGGTGGTAACTAGAAAAACTGTATGGGGATAAGTCAGCCATGGGAAATCTTTGGGCTTCTGTGAGGAATAAGGTAAGAGTGGAATTTGGATTCAAGGAAGAAGTGAACAGAACTCAAAATGGTACTAAGACCACAGATGCTGGCAAAATATAAGTCTGAACCCACATTTCTCTGCTGACGAGCATAGTTTGTGGTAGCAATAAACGCTGCTGGTACAGTCGCTTGCTGACGACCAAGAGAGCCCTGTGCTGCTAGCCCTACCCTACCAATGGTGGTAGTCCCAGCTACCACTGCATTTGCTTTCAATATTGCATTGGCCATTGTTAAGGATGGAATGGAATTGAAAGTGTGATGTCTAATGTGCATGTAGTGAGGTGTAGAGGGTTGAAGGTATGTGTGTATGAGAATCTGCTGGCCTACTCTGTATTAATGAAAACACTGAAAATGTTCAGCAAAGGGAGATGGTCAGGAACAGGTCCTGAGGGCTGGTGAAACTGGAGCTCCAGCTCTCCCTGTCACCGGCTAGCTATCCGTCTCGGGAATATCACCCTGTTTGACTGGGGCTACAATCTGTTCCCTGTATACATATACATATATGTACAGTTATTCCAATAATCCTAATTTCGTGTCTCATTGTGGAATGCGAACTTTGTGTGGAGCATCATGGGAAAATTGTAAGTCATATCAACAAGTTCCAAAAGTAAAGTCTTTCAGGTCGTTTTGGGTCTACAGCGAGGGGGTTGCAAAACAGGAACTGGATATTCAAAGCTTCATTTAATTTACGTGAGCGAAGGTCCTGTAACTATCTTACGTTACTGAAATTTCCAAAGTGGCTACAAACTTCGTTACTGGCTATGCTCAAAACTTATTTAATCTCAAATATCTCCGATCCATTGTAAGCCCCTTACGTATATTACATGTCATCTGTAAGTCATTCAGACAATCACAGCATAGATTAATCCTGAGTTTTAAAGGATTCTACGCAACTTCAAAACACAAACGCAGGTAGCTCAGCTGAGCAACATAAATAAACGCGCTTTTCGGTGTAAGGCGAAGGGATGCTGCTATTGTTTTAATTGAGCAATACTCAACTATGGGAAGAAACAATGGCTTAATTGATGAAATAAATGATAACCATACCATGATAATGAAAAATACTTGCATAAACCAAGAATATATACATAGCATACATGCTTAATATCTTTCATGGCTTGATTCCAACAGATAAGTAACACACAGGTACATTTATATTACCAAGTCAGGAGTTAAGCTTAGTACTGTACAGTTTTTAGTAACATCACTTTAATGACATTCATTTGATTTTTTCTCCTTCCCGATGATTTTATTTTTCTGAGCTGGAGGGGTTAGTTAAATCCTTCATAAACCTAGCCTGAGGGATGTACATAAAACTGAATGCAGTACTCTGGAGGTAGTAGGAGTAAGAATGACTGGTTTCAGTGAATTATGAGGTAACGTTACACAAACAGAAAAAAGGTTTCAAAATTTTATATCTCCCCCAGTCAATAACAGTTTTTGAAGATCTTGGCACCACCTTAAGTTCACTGGTGAAGTACTTAGAAAAACCTTCCTCGACTTTGTCCACAAATATTCAGCAGGTACATTTAGGGAATGTCGACACCATCTTAAATTCACCGGTGATGAACTGTGCGGAGCTTTCCTAGTCTTTGTCAATAAATATAGGCTTATACAGAAAATCTTGGCACTGTCTAAGTTTACTGATGATGCGCTATGAGAAGTTTTGTTAGACTTTGCCCATAAATACTCTTATATGTATTTGTGAAGGATCTTCTCACGAGCTAAGTTCACTGGTGATGACCTAGTTTTTCCGAACTGTTCATTGATACCAGTGTAGGACGGAGATGCGTGGCATCACCTAAATTCAACATCAGTGTTAAATTATCTCATGTAAGCTTTCTCCAGGAATCTAATAGAAGTACAGATAGTGTTCTGAATTTCATTGTATATTAATTTAATTATATTTTTTTACCACAGGATTACTCAAATCAACATGCAAAACCATGAGGAGTAAAATATTATGGGCTGAAAACATGTAACTATCTCTCTCTCTCTCTCTCTCTCTCTCTCTCTCTCTCTTTATATATATCAGTGCAGAACTATACAAGCAGTACAAACAGATAAAAATGGAAAGTTGTGAAAAAATAATAAACCGCGAAAAAAAACAACGTAACAGCCTAAAATGCCAGCTGTAATGGAGGCAGTAAAGGAAATATGAAAATTTTATGCAGAACTGTATGACCAAGAAAATTTACTGAACTTATGGATTCCCCTAGTGTGAATAGCTACAGAAACCCGATCAAGAAATTTTTAACAAGTGGCACTAGAATTAATTACTTCTTCCACTAGACTTGACAGGTCACATGCTTCCTATTTTTTCCTTCTCAAAGCTGGTATATCCTTTAACAACTACTACTAGAAGTCCACTACAGTACATTAAACGGTGGCTGTACTAGACGCCAGATACCATAGCTTCATACTATCCTCACTCATGTTCGAATAAAAGCCTCTTAAGACAAAAGCTGTTAAGATGAAGCCCTTGTTAGATTATGTGAGGTTAGGTTTGGTTAGGTTAGTTTGTGCTCGGCTAGGCTAGGTTACGGAAGGGAAGGTTAGGTTCAAGGTAGCCTCGGGTAAGATAAGATAATGTAGAGTAGATTCTGTTGTTGTGTTGGATGAGTTAAAGTGTTTTTGTACCAGGGGGCTTTCATCCTAGAGATATAAGTCAAACACTCGTAGTCAGTACACTTTGTGAGAGCCTGCTATTATTGTTACATAAATAACCTATATCTGCCACATTTTCAGGGTATCTTTTCATTACACTTTCTCTTGATGCTATGAAATTTCGTTTGTAATGATCTCTGCTATACTGTTCACTTGTATTAAACGTTTAACAGCATAATTTAAGCCTAAACGGTACTCCAATCCTGCACGTAAAGGGACTTGCAGCCCCTTCGACCCTGCTGAAAGTCACGAACGAAGGGCCAATATGGCTGGGATTGTGCTTTGGTTACACAGGTATACAATGAAACAATTGTTTTATTTCATGTGATTGTTGTATATTTTTGAGTGCTGAATTCAGAAATGAAAACCATTTTCCTCCACCACGTAACATTTTTCCCAAAACACTTTTTTGTTTTGTTTTTTGTTTTACCTTTCAATGATAGTTTTTTGATCATCTTGCACTATGTAATTATTTACACATGGATATTTCATTGCAATGATAATACAGTATGTTTGCATTTAGCATTTTCTGATATTAAAAGGCCATGTTTAAAACAAGAGTTATTTTATTTGATAATAAGCAGGAATATACCTGGAATGCAACACAGAGCTGAGTCATACCCGAACTGGAGTGCAGCAAACAGAACTCAGTGTGACTCAGTTGACTAGTGCGCTAGTAAACTACTTTCAGTGGAGCGTTTTTTTTTTTTTTTAATCAGTTATATTTATTGAAAACAGTGGTGTCTTACTGAAGAAGTAGTGATATATATATTGAGTTTTTTTTTTTCTCTTTACGGATAAATTGAAATATTTTTGTACTGTTAACGATCATATTACGGCGTCTTGAGGTTGTGTGAACACTCCTGACCTTTTCTGCTAAATTATTAGAAAATTTGTAGCGAAATAACAGAGACAGAACATAACAGATTTTATTAAACAAAAGAAGACGAAGAAGAAGAAGAAAAAGAAGAAGAAGAAGCTTATTATGCCTACTTTGGAATAAAATTTGGTGACTAGGACCAAATGTGAACACCTCACAGTGTCTGCTCTGATTGTGTTGATGAACTAAGACAACAGGTAAAAGAAAGATCTTGATTTTGGTATTCCGACGATATGAAGGGAACCCAAAAATCATAGTAACGATTGTTATTTTTGTTCCTGCAGATTTCAAGGATACAACAAAAAGAATCAGAAAGAAATTGTTTATCCTTATCGTCCATCAACAATAAGACCTGTACCACATGGACCTGATCTACCAAGCCCTACTCCGCCTAATAATCTTAATTATGTAGAAACTCGCTCAGAGGAAGAAAGTGCTGCAGTAAACGATGAAAAATTTGTCCCAGCGTGTTCAAGCAATGATCCACAGCCATTCCCTCAGGATGAACATAATGATTTAGTAAGAGACCTCGACCTCCCAAAAGATGCTGCAGAGCTCTTGGGGTCCCAGTTAAAAAATAAAAACTTATTACATCCTGAAACAGCTTTTTCTTGGTACCGAAATAGAGAAAAAGAGTTTACACCACATTTCAAGAAAGAGGGATCCTTGGTTTATTGCACTGACATAAGTGGCGTAGTGCAGAAACTTGGCTGAGATTATTAAGCAGAAGAATGGAGATTATTTATAGATTCATATATAAGATTACCGAATGGTAATAAATATGCATCAGCACCTGTTGCTTATTCTGTGCATTTAAAAGAAACGTACCAGAATCTGGCAAATCTTCTCGAGATAATCGACTATATGGTTCATATGAAGGGATATGGAAGTTCTGTGAGCTTACTGAGTCAGCATCAAGGTATACAAACTTCTCATGTTTTCTCTGTGAGATGGACAGCAGAGCCAAGGATTTACATCGGGTTCAGAAGGAATGACTAAATAGAAAAATAATTCTACAGCTTAGTGCTAAAAACATCACCAGCTCTTGCTTGGTGAATCCAGATAAAGTGCTACTTCCACCGCTTCATATTAAACATGGATTAATGAAGCAGTTGACCATAGCCCTGTCAAAAGATGGAGCCAAAGTTTCCTGGTTGGTCCAAAGCTAAACTGAAAGAGAGCACATTTACTGGACCTGATAATAGGAAACTGATTTCTGATGCAGATTTTGATGATGTGATGAACGACCCGGAACGAGAGGCTTGGTACCATTCAAAGAAAAAAATTCTGACTTTTTAGGTAATTAAGGATCCAAATTACAAAGGAACTGACAGAAATTTGTTGGTCAAGTTTAAGGGGTTGGGTTGCAACATGAGATTTGCATTTGGAATTTCCCCCCAGAAAGTCTTTGAGTGGTGAGTCAAGAACAGAGTGAAAGATTCCATCAGATTATCAAGGACATTGAGAGAAGGTACCAGGGACGTTGGGATGTCAGTATGATGGCGGACTACTGCTGGATGATTTATAGGGACGCACCAGAAAAGTGAAGAAGTGAAGAAACGACTGGCCACCAAATGAACTTTTGGAGAGAAAAAAAAAAGGAGAGAGAGAGAAGTTACATAAATCTAAAGAAATTATATATGAGCCATGGAATACATGTTGTGTCCGTTATGTACATGTTTAAAAAATTACATTAGCTAAATATTTTCATTTTCACTTCATTTAGAACAATACTGTATAGATCGACTAATGATCATAATTTGCAATATTGTATGTAAATTCTTTTTAATTTTGTATTAAAATATGATGTGATGGAAACATTCTAAATGTATTTCTTATTGTGTCCATAAGCGCAACAAGAAATAACTACAAAGAATTCAAACAATTGTCAATGACTAATTTTTCAGACCTGTTGTACGTTGTTAGAACCCCGTGTAAGCTACAGCAGAGAATTACGGCCAAATATGGCTGCTTCCGTTTTGATTATGGCTTGTAAGAACACGCATCATTGTTACCTGGAGTTACGCTGAACTCAGTGAGAATTTGAATATAAATATTTCCGAATATCCGGCCCCAGGTTCTTTGATGGGGCACTTGCCACTAAATTAGCGACCATTGCAAAATGACTTAAAGTGTACATGATGATATTGGAAAACGAATTGCACACCATGAAATATTTTTGCTCAACTCACCATAGTTACAAAGTTATTGTGGTCAGAACCATCCCAGCTGGTGGGAAACCAGCAACCATAGGCGAGGGACTCGCTTGTCAGAGCTTCATTTAGTTGCCAGTTAGATGAATAAGTTCAAACTTGTGCGTGACCTGCTACTACTGATAATGTATTTATTAATTTCCCTGCCTATCTTAGTCACTGTCGGTATTTCATTCGATTTATCATTAAAATAAAGTTTGCGCTGTACTTGGGTGCTAATGCCTGGTAAATAGATTAGGAAGTGCATGAATTTTGCTCATAGTAACTCTTGTTCCTTTGTTTCTGGGTTCATCCTACCGGTAGGCAGTGGGGATGAGAGACGTTAGAAAGCCTAATATCCCATAAAATTGAGTGAAGCTGCCTCTGCAAGAAACTTTGTGGTGCGGTGTTAAAAATCCTGCTCGTTTGAGGTTGGCCACATGCCTCTGAACTGACTCAAATTGGATAAGTCACATGTCACAGGTTAAGTGGAAAAAGAAGAAGAAGAAGGAGAGAGAGAGAGAGAGAGAGAGAGAGAGAGAGAGAGAGAGAGAGAGAG
>JAGKTI010007465.1:22288-34312 GCA_018397915.1 Birgus latro
TTCATTAATACATGTTGCGTTAAACACGACAGCATTTTTACATTTGTTAATCTTCTTTCTAATGTTTTCAATTTTCCTCACATCCTCTTCCTTTGTGGCAGTGAGCGAAAACCAACTCTCCAAAGTTGTTCATTTTTATTCGACCTTTCGTCTATAAAGAGACATTATAAAGAATGGAAAGACCATAATCACATCTGGGAATGAAATGTTTACATAGATGTGTATGGAGTAAATGAATACTTAATTTAAATGTACTGAACATCAAAAATAATCTAAGTATAACTAAGCAACACTTTTCTATATTCTTTAAACAAGGGAGTATACATAAGGAAAGGCACATGGTATATACAACCTGCTTAAGTAACTGGTATGTTGAATGAAGTTTTTTCAAGACAATTATCAAAACTTTTCAAATATGCTTTTTACCTAAATTGCAGGAAATTATATGTACAGAAGGAAAACTATAAAGTGTACATACACAAATCTCTGCAATATAACATATTCGATATTGTAAGCTAATAAAGTACCTATAAGTTAAAAAAAAAAACATTAAATTATCCTATACAGGAAAGATACATCAAGACCGTGCAGATGACACCTCGTGTTCTACATACTGATATTGTAGAACAAAAACTAAACATGCGTTGTTTCTGCATCTGTATTTATACCCGACGCAACGTGGGCGCAGCTAGACTGGATGCGGGCTGGTCTCAGGTATTTGAAGGGTAGGGTAGACGGGGTAGGGGACAGGGGGAAGGTTGGCCGAATTATCAGACTTTGATTGCGGCTAGACCGGATGCGGGCTGATCTCTAGCATGTAGGAGGTGGCGTTGATGGGGAAGGGGACAGGGGAAAGGTTGGGATGATTATCTGACCTGAGGTGAGAATGTCCTTGTCACTTGTACAGCCGCTGCGTGTAGCAATATCAAACAAGGATATGTGCGTAGTCATGTTAGTCTGTATATTAGTCATCAGTGCTCATTCTCTTACGTAAACTGCTTCTAGCATTTTCAGTTTTCTCCGGTCATTGCAATGTGAGATAATTTTGGTATTCTCGGGTATACTGTCTCTGTCAACATCAGTTCCGTGATGTCCTAGATGATGTTGTTTGATGGCTCCATCCTGTACATGTAGAGATTGCCGACGACCTAGGGTGCAAGTCATGTGACCTATGTAAGTATCATTACGAGGCGCTCTGTCCTCGGTACTACATTGATAATTATCATATACTACACTGGATTAAGACAGCATCCAAGTCTGACAGGTTAAGTTGTTTTTCATTACCATGGCACTAGTATCCGGGTTCTTGTAGTAGATGGCAATGCGGATCTTACAATTTTCATTAGTAGGTTGACTGTTTCTTTTCACAATGTCCTTAATAGCCTTTCATCTGGTAAAAGTGTCGCAGTAAAACATAGTAATGTCACCGGTTTGGAGTTTAGGTTGGCCAGTTACATATCGTTCGAGATGTTTGTTAGTTATAAATAAATAAATATGAGCAACTTTGGAAAGTTGGTTTTCTCTCACTCCCACGAAGGAAGAGTAATAATGAGGAAAACTGAAAACATTAGAAAGAAGATTAACAAATGCAAAAATGCTGTCGTATTTAACTCAACACACACACACACATACACACACATATATACTGTATATATATATATAGTATATACACATATATACTGTATACACACACACACACACATATATATATATATATATTTCACACCCAGACATATTATTCCACGTTATATATTTCACATCCAGACACATTATTCCACATTATGCCACACCCAGACATTTCAACACTAACACTGAAGAAACATCTACATACTCGCTTCACGCGCAGGGCAGTACAACACCTTGATCAGAACTGTATGTTAAAAACCTCCTTTCTGATATCCATCCATCGGAGGTGTCCATAAATAGATATAATCGAACTCATCTGGCTAGGTATAGAGAAGTACATCTACCAGTTCCTCTCAGCTACCAGCTTAGATTTGGGCTGAGTGGAACTACAGACGACACGTGTCCGGCGTGTTGAATAGGCCCACACAGCATGGTACATATAATGAAGCGTTGCACAGCACGTACTTCACTAAGACGCAAACACATCATCAATGGTGTAGGTAATCTGTGGGTGGGACAACTCCATGAGGCAGATGCATACCTGCGATTGACGAATTTGCTCGATTAAACGGGACGGGATTGAACAACATCTGCAACAACATCCCCCCCTAATTCTCTTCTCCTTCTCTAGGTTTCCTGTTCGAATACTCCATTTTCCTTCCTCTCCTTCCATTTCTATTTCCTTTTCCTCCTTCCTTCAGCATCCTTACTTTTTTTTTTCCTCATCTCCGTATTCCAGCCTCTTATTCTCTTTCTCCTCCCATTTACAATCCAAATCCTTCTCTCTGTCCCTTCACCTCATCCTCTATCTGCCGTATCGTCTCCCTTTTTCCTCCATCCCTACCTCATCCAAATTCCTCCATCTCCACGCCTACCTCTTCCCACACCATTTAAATCATCATCTTAATAACCCCATATAAATATTACTCTTTCCTCTTCTTCCTCCTACTCCTCATATCCATACCACCCTTCTTCCCCTCCACCCCTACCTCTTCTTGCCGCTTCCTCTCCACCCTGCTCCACACCTCTGCAGCCCTCAGCTTGTGTTTGCCTCTGAACCAGGCCAGAATGTCATTATTGCCATCCAGTCACTCTCTGTTAATGGAGGTGGTCGCCGCATCGTGCCACATAGCCACCTTAATTAACTGCACAACCTGACTCATTAGTATACCTGAAATATGAACTAAGTATTGGGTCTTGGCTGTGAGGAGGTATGTGGTGGTGGAAGGTTAAGGGGAGAGAGAGAGAGAGAGAGAGAGAGAGAAAGAGAGAGAGAGAGAGAGAGAGAGAGAGAGAGAGAGAGAGAGAGAGAGAGAGAGAGAGAGAGAGAGAGAGAGAGAGAGAGAGTCTTCCAATTAATGAATGGCCAATAATACGATAAATCGCAAATTAAGAAGCAAACTTAGCACAAACACTTAAGTTTACTTGAACAGACTCAAACACTGCGAAAAATTTAGAGTTAATTATGAAGCGCTTATGTTCATGCTCACCTTAAAGGTTTTTTACTGTGCTAGAAAAACATGCACACAAAGAAACGAAAAAGGAATATAACAGTCAGTTCATCTTAAAACACACACACACACACACACACACACACACACACACATACGCACACACAAACACACACACACACATACGCACACACAAACACACACACACACGCACACACACACCAAAGAACATCGATCCCGTTCTTTTGCTTTCTTATATCTAGTCACAATGGTAAGGTTAAAAAAAAACATGCGGCACGATAGACTCAGAACAGAGGAAGAGGGTAAGGGCGTGGGGGTACCTCAGGTGAGGAAGGGAGCGAGCGAGTGGGATGATGAAGGCAAGGGTGAGGGCAGGAGTGAGGCAGTGAACCTTACTCTCGTCACTTAGGGAGGCTTTTTCCACCTTTTTCTTACCAGCATTTGTTGTATATACTGGACGTTAGTATTCTCTTCCATGCTACTTATGCAGTCAATGTCAACGTTAATTAAGGAGTAGTTGCTACAAAGTCTCCTGGGCGTAAAAGTACGAGTAAATATAAGGCTGAGAGTGACAACCAGTGTGAGTGTGAAGATGAACAAAGGATGAGACCAGAGGCGGGAGGAGGGGAGAGAAAATGCTGAAGATGAAGGTGCGTGTTAGGTACGATATCGAACACCTGGGCAGGCTATTATTATGAGTATAATGGCAAGTGGGATGTGAAAAGAGCTAAACCCCTATCACCTCGAGCATCTACATAAACGCTTTGATCCAGCTGGGGGTGGGGAGAGGGGTAGGAGGGAGAAGAACTGGGTTGGGAGGACCGAAGAGAGCAGAAGGACAGGAAAGCAGAATATTGGGAAGGTGGTTGAAACAGTAGGAGGAGAAAGAGAGAGAGAGAGAGAGAGAGAGAGAGAGAGAGAGAGAGAGAGAGAGAGAGAGAGAGAAATTCACGAAAGACATAATGAAAGAAAGTCGGGAAAATAAATTATCATCATCATCATTATCTTAACCCTGTTCCTTCACAAATACATACTGTGGAAAGGACATCATATTCACCAATTTCATCATCATCATCATCATCACAGTTCCCCGCTAAGTCATGGAATGGGTAGGATGCAGTAATGGAGGACCAAGCTATCAGAATGAAGGAGGAGTTTTAGACGAAAGTGCAAGTGTGCGCAGAAAGGTTTGAATGAAGTGAAAGAGTGTTTTTGACTGAAGATAATTATGAATTGAAAGGTAGGGAATATCAGGGTAGATGTGGTGGTTGGTAGTGGGGTGTACCTTCTGCAGTGGACCAGAAAGGTGATGCTCTGGTGGACATTTATTCTGGGAAAGCTTGGAAATAACTAAAACCTTTTTATAGGCCGAAAACCTTCCACAGGTATACATGGCGAGTAATGAAGAGAATGAGTGCTGAGTTGGATGAACATAAGGCAATGATAGCTTATGTGAGTGTGGATGAGCGGATGAGAAGATCCTTGTTGGATACGAGAGCGTATACATGCTGAGGGAGTGGACTATTGGACCACCACATAGTAGTGTCCAAGATAGAGGTACAAAAACATTGTGTGAGCAAAAGAAGAGAAAGACGGGAGGATGCTGCTTCTACACGAAGAACAGACAATTTACAGAAAGGAAAAAAAGCGGAATGCAAGAGAGAAGTAGAGGAGTGACTGGGTAGATATGATCTAAAGCAAATGTGAAAGGTGGGAGGCAAGTGTAAGATACTGACAGAAGATATCTCTGCAGCATGTGACACAGTATGTGAAGTGAAGAAAAGTAAAGGGGTGCAAATAACTGTTTGGTGGAATGATGAGGTGAAGCGAGCTGTGGTCAAGAAGAAAACATTTAATGACTGGTTAGAAAGTATAGGAATGGATCATGTGGAGGTGTGGAAAGAAGTGTTATAAGTGGAGAAGATGAGAGAGGTAAAATGACTAGGAAAAGAAAGTAAAAGAGTGGATGAGGAGTTTGAAAGAAATATGGGCGTAAAGCGGAGGAAAGTAAGAAACTGTTTTGGAAGAAGGTGAGGAAGATAAGACAAGGTGATAAGTGAAGCAGCAGAGGAGTGAGATCAGAATGGCAGAATATTGGTGGGGAAGGGAGAAAAAGTTAGTAGATGGAGAGAACACTTTAAGGAACTGTCGAATAAAAAGAGAGTAGGGCAAGAGTAAGTGGATGGTGAATGACTCGGAGAATTTAGGGGAGTAGAGAGGAAGAATCAGCAGAACGGAAATATTACAAACAATGAAGACAGTCAAAATTGAGTAAGTCCCTGGGACAGATGGAGAGTGTGGTGAAAGTGTTGAAAAACGGGTGAGAGTTTGTGACTGAATAAATATAGAAGATGTGCAAATTGGCCTGGGAGGACGGTAGGGTACTGTAGGACTGGAAGTCAAGACAAAGGAAACGGGGGAAAGAGAAGTGTGTGGCAATAATAGGGGTTTCCAATTTGTTAATGTAACAGGAAAAGTATATGGTAGGTTACTTATCGACTGATTTAGAGTAATAACTGAGGGTTTAGTTGATGGGCAATGGTGTTTTAGGAAACGAAGAGGTTACATAGATCAGATATTCATTCTAAACTGTTTAATGGGGAAGTATCTAAAAAAAAGAAGAAAGTTGTATGCTGCTTTTATGGATATGGGGAAAGTAAATGACAAACTGGATAGACAGGGAATGTTTAAAATAATAAAAATGTATGGAGTAGACGGGAAACTGCTGAATTCTGAGAAGAGTATGTGAGTACTTGGGCTGCATTGGTGTAAACAGACTATTGAGTTGTTTCTTATGAGTATTCGATTGAAGCAGGGGTGCGTCATGTCTCCGTGGCTGTTCAGTATGTATATTGATGGAATTATAAAACAGATACAGTACTAAGTAAGGCAATGGATACTGGAGTGTCTCTAATGAAAAAGGGTAGGATGCGATACTTCATATACTGTTGTTTGCTGATTTTACTGTACTGTTCAGAGAGAATGAACATGAGCTGCAAAGCTTAATGAATAAGTTTACGAGTGTATGTGCGAAGCGGAATCTGAAAGTTACCGTAATAAAAGAGTAAAATTATGGTCTTTGAGAATATTAAACCCATCTCATGCACAATGAGACAGGATAGTGAGGAACAGGAGAATATGAGTGCATTCAAGTATTTAGGCAGTGTGATGAATAAGGATCAAAGTTTAGAAGTGCTTGAAATGGTACAGTGGGGTAGAAAAGGTTGCTCATTCACCGAAAGCAGTGACAGGCATGGGAAAATGATCGTGGAAGTAAAATCGTCACTGCATGACAATATTGTCATCCCCACTCTAACGTATGGAAGTGAACTTTGGACCCTGTAGGTGGGAAGCAGGTAAAAAATGAAAGAAAAGCATTCGGGAGCCGAATGCTAACTGCCCGCCAAAATATGCTGTTGGCTAAGTCCAAAATTGAAGCCATATTTCGATATCTTGAAAGTTTAATGTCGATAACTTAAGCCATTCATGAGATATAATGGTGTTGAAGGCGGGGGATAAGAATTAGTTGACCTTTGGCAGCTACTTTGGTGATATTGACCTTGACCCCAAGTACCCATTTTCGAACTCGGCCAAGATTTTGGCCATATCCTAAAGGTTTCATGTTGATAGCTCAAGCCATTCATGTGACAGAACCTCTGTGGTACAGTGGTAGGGTGTGTGTTTCGCATGCTGGTGGACGCGGGTCCGCCTCCCGCCAGAGTTGTAAAAACTGGGAAGCGTTCACCGAGCCACTTACCGTTTTGCCGGACACAAGGGATGCTATGGTTGATCCGATGTCGCATGCTATACTGTTTTTACGCTAACTTGGCCTAGATTTTCGTGCTTTTGCTGCTCATTTCATGCAGCTCAGTGGCAGAATGAGACAATGCTGTGGCTCAACATCCTTTCCATAGCACTTCTTCATGACTAGCACCATACTCAAATGTTAATCTATTGCTACAGTTCAGATTTATAGATGGAAAGATGGCAATTTTAGGCCAAGTTAGCGTAAAAGCAGTATAGTATGCTTGCACCCAGTCGGTTTAGGAAGGCCGATTACACTTGGTTCACAGACTACACACACATCCAAAGCCACTCCAACACAACACACACTCACAAACACTTCTCACCCTACATACAATCTCTGCAGAGCACCACATGTTGGTGGAGTAGAGATGCAGATACATAGATAGACAGACATATAATGGGAACACACACACACACACACACACACACACACCGACAGACACAAAGAGGCAGGCAAAAACATTATAACTCCGCCTTCTAAAGGTGGGCGGTAATGTGAAGTGGAAATGAGTTACTCGAGAGGAGCTTGTGGCATCACATGGAAAGACAGTTATGTGAGGAGGTAAAGGAGAGTTGTGGTACTGATGTGGATCTGACTGAAAGTGTTAAGGGAAATACTCTGAGACAGACTGGCCATGAGGAGAGTGTGAAGAAAAAGATACTGACTAGAAAAGTGTATGTTAGTAAGATGGAGGTGGGGGGGGAGGCTGGAGGGAAGGAGGAGAGGGAGACCAAAGATGAGATGGAAGTTTGGAGAGATAATTATGAGGGAGGGGGGAGGGTGAATTGGAGGGAGGGCAGGCAAATGACAGAGGACAGAGCGATGTGGAGGCGATATGTTTGTAACCATCCTCTACGGGATGAAGGCATCTGACAATAGATGGACCTTCCATTTCATTTACTCATAACGCTCTGCACGAACACACAAAAATCTTCATTTAATTTTTGTAAGTAATAGCATTGTTTCCTCGCATCTTATTTGAAACATTTCACCCTTCATTATTTATCACGAGCTTTACTGCTGAGATGACAGCTCTTGTTTGACAGCAGACGAAATAAAGAAATATAACATGAATAAAAACAACAAGCACGACGAGAGGAAAAAAACGAAACAAAACAAACGACTATTAAAGATAATGTATTCAGATAAAAAGGCGAATAAAGGAATGAAAGGACATGAATAATTAATAAGATGGAAGGTAAGAAAATCAATGGAAAATAAAGAGGGAGTAAGGTTGTGGGTACGAGGACATAAGAGCATGGAAACTAGTGTACGGCGGAAACGGCTGAGAGGACTAAAAGAGGGAGGGGATGAGAAAAGGGAGAGAAGAAGCAGGAGAAGGAGAAGGAAGAAGAAGAAAGTAGCAATGGATGCAGAACGAGATGGCGCAGAAGGAGAAGGAAGAAGAGGAGACTAACAGTAGGTGGAAAGGAGGAGAAGATAGAGGAGGAAAAGGAAGCTAGCGGGTAGAGGAAAGGGAGAGAAGGAAAAGCAATTAATAAGAACATGGAAGAGAATGAGGATGAGGCGAAGCAGGGGGAAAGCTACAGAAAATGAGAATACAGAGTGAAGACATAGATGAGGAAGTGAATTGCGAGACTGTTTTGATTTTCACACCATAAATTACACGAACTCAGAACAATCAGTGGAAATACAGAGTTGTTGGCGAGGAAAATATGTTCACTTTTACACAGTAGATGTTGACGCCAGGTCTAACAACTCAGCTTTAGGGGAAAGGGGTGAGGCAGAGAGAGAGAGAGAGAGAGAGAGAGAGAGAGAGAGACTTTGCCAGCAGTTCCGTACTCAGGTGAACCAATAAGAAACGTGAACAAGCTCCAGCAAACTTCATGCCAGCCTCATATCACATTTTTCTTGATGCTTTTCTCTCCGTTATTTTCCCCTCTCTCTCTCCTTCTTCGTCAGTCCTGTGTTTCTCCCCGTTCCTCCAACTTTCACTTCTCTTGTTGCTTTTCCACATCTTTCTTCCTTTGCCTTCCTTTTCCCTTCTTCCATGTTGCGCCCATCCTTCTTTATGCATGTTTCGTGGCTTCTTTACTTTCTCATCATTTTGGACCCAGTTTTTTGTGTTCTTCTTCCTACCTCTATTTCTCAATCCTTCTTCTCTTTTTCCTTTGCCCTTTCTTTCTGCTTCATCGTCAGTGGTCTTGTACTTTTCCCGTTGTGCTTTTTTTTATCCTTCATCTATTTTTTCCTCCCTCCTTTCCTTCCTGCTCCTCTTCTGCCCCCCCTCTCTCCTCCCTCTTCATTCTCTCCTCATGTCGTCCTTTACATTTCAAATATATTCCTCTCTTTCTCTTCTCCCTCCTTTACTTGTCCCTCTTATCGTCTCCTTCACCCTGTTCTGCCCCTAACCCCCTCTCTCATTTTCCGTTCCTCGATCAACTTTGCCTCTTCCTTCTTTCATCATCCGCACCTCCCTTTGTTTTTCCTCCATCTCTCCCTTCTCTGTTCCCTCATTTTCCTCTTCATTTTATCATCCCAGTGTAAAGTGTAGAGTAAGGAAGCAGATGTTTTTGCTGTGTTTTGATGATTCAGATACTTACTCGAATGCACTGAGTGGCCCTGACAGTTATCTGTCACCAAATACAGTACACAAACTAAGGAAGAGAACGCTGAGAAGCATGTTTTACGTGCACTGATCAGAGAATTCCTTAACCCAGCGAAATGTGATGGTAAACTGAAGCTCACTTACTTCTCTCGCAACGAAATTAGGGGAGACAGAGAACAACTAGACTTCAAGAGTGTAGCATGGCCCTCTTCCAACAAAGTAGCCAGAGGACGTGGGAGTCTTTTGAATAACCTGTATTCCTGATGGAGTATCAATAGGCCTACATTTTACACTTTGGTGGCAGCGGGGTCAGAAACATGCCTTCTCTTCAGTCTGTCTGACGTATAATACAGAAGCTCTCTGCCATCTACTATTAAGCTTCTCTGCCATCTACTACCAAGCTTGGTTGCTATTCAATACAAAACCTATCTGCCATTTACCATCAAGCCTGTTTGCTATTTCATACAGAAGTTGTCTGCCATGTACTACCAAGCCTTTCTGCCATTTAATACAGAAGCTGTCTGCCATCTAGTACCAAGGTTGTCTGCCATTTAATACAGAAGCCGTCTGCCATCTGTCACTAAGCCTGTCTGTCACCAGGCCTGTCTGAAATCGTATCTGCCAAACAGGATTCTGCTAACTGTCAAACCCTCCAGTGACTTGCAACTCGCCCTCTCTCACATCCTGCCTCAGGCCAGCTGTCAACGAGGCTGCAACGTCATGTGTGAGGCAGCCAGTGGATGAACTCACCCACCATCTCGCCTTTGTATTTACTACAATTCTCATCATTTGCAGTGTAACCAGCTGGTGAGTGAGAACCATTCATTGAAAAGTTTGTATCATTATCTCCAGATCGATAAACATAATACAATATATATTTTTTTCCTTACATAATTTCATCACTGTACTTAGAACAGCTTCTCCAGATCATCTCTCATATTCACGATTTTGTTTCTTTAGCTCGTCCATTTATATGGACACTTCATTTGTATATAGTTTCTGCATAAAGTCCCTCCTTTATTAACTGGTATTGTACATAATAAATTGTTCTTGGTAAGAAACTTTTCTCTTCGCTTATATTCATTTGCTTTAGTATTTTCGTTGTACCTATTTATTTTCTTCTCATTCTTCATGGCATTTCCCTATGCCAAGAACTTCAGTTTACTAAAAGATGATACACATTCGTCGGAGATGAAATAGTCAGGTTCCACCGAGGTAGATTACTCACACGATAGTTTTACCTGTTCAAGAAACAGAAAGACGTACTCCGGGATATCTTCCAGTAAGCTGAGTCACAGATACATTTCTCTGTTGCTCCAACTAATTTTTCCAGTGTAGATTTTTAATACCCCCAGTGCTTCGCACATTTCCCATTTATCTTCTGATAATCAGACTCACTTTCCATATCCTCTACTACCGCTCCCAGCACTTGTATTACAGCTGTACCAGGAATAACTGCTCTTAACACCCCTTCTCCTTTTACCCCCACATGTAAATACGGCATAACAGTCTACAACAACTGCACCCTAATGGATCATCTTGGAAAATGCATCATGCTCTAAATTCACGAGTATGAATCCTGCTATTACTGTTTATGATTTCATTAGTGAATTCCAATCTGCTGTTACAAACATAGGACTTAGAACAGACAGTGCTCAGATTGCAAGTCGCAGAGGCAGGCTAGATGATGGTTATTCAGGAGTGGATTCTCTTATAAGATGAATATTCTTGGAGAAGTTAACTTCCTTTAATGAACACATTGCCAAACTTATACATTTTTTTGTTGTAACCTCACGGAAGCAGGATGCTTGAGGAGCGTGTACAGACTGTTGCAAACATGAGGCAGGATAAGTTCATCCCTTCCTATCAAAATACATTGTTAGAGGTAGTTTGGTATCTGACGTGACAGTAACTCAACTTTTTGAGGCACTGTGAAACAGTCTATAGTGAACAGATGTTTATTTCAGTGTTTTGATGATGCAAGTGGTTGCTTGAATGCGCTGACCGGTGCTGACAGTTTCCTCTCGCTAAATATGCAGAAAAAGAAGATAACGCTCAGAAACCTGTTTTTTTCTGTTCAGATCCGAGAATTCCTTAATCCAGCATAACGTGATGGGAAACTGAAGCTCACTTACTTCCGTTCCAAAGAAATTAGGGGAGACAGAGAACAACTACAGTAGACTCTGAGAGAGAAGCACGGCCCTTTTGCAGTGAAGTAACCAGTTGTCGTTGGCGTCATTTAAATAACCTGTATTCCTGATGGAATATCTATAGGCCTACGTTTCATGATTGATTCCCGATCGCTCTCTGTTCTTCCCCTCTTCAAGGCAAAATTCCTCCTCAGCTCTTTCCTTTGTCTCTTCTTCCTTACCTTTTCCTTCTCTCTCTCTCCATCTTCTTTCTCCTCCCAGCTTCACCTCCTCCTCCTGCCCGCTGGTCCTCTTAGCAGTAAACAGGCTAGTAACACATGGCTTGTTATTTCTGAGGTCCACTGGAGTAACCTTTGAGCGAGAGAGAGAGAGAGAGAGAGAGAGAGAGAGAGAGTCTAT
>JAGKTI010007466.1:12197-36826 GCA_018397915.1 Birgus latro
TTATATAGGCTTTAACAGTGAATGCAAGTTTACTGCAAGTGTTAAAATATACTGGTTCAGATCACTGTAATTTGACTGAGATATGAGATTACGTAAGTATGGTTGTCTCAACTGAATCTGACTTAGGTAAGATTATATTTGGTAAATAAATATTCATCTTCGAACGGATCATGAAACTTTATATTCTTTCAGGTTTTAATAAAATGACAAATGTGCTCCTTTCTTCCTGTTTCTCCTATATTTCCTGTCACTTCTTACTGCTTTTCTTTCCTTTACAGGTGGCATTACATTGAGTGACAAGCCAAATGGTTTCCTGTAAGCCAAGAAACCATTTACAACGCTGGGTGGTAACCATATAACCAAACCATACATGCTCCCTACGTGTCAACAAGTGGGTTGGTGGAGGGTTAGTGCCCCTCCCCGTAAAATAAATAACTCAAAGTCAAATGGCCACCCCTTACGGGATTATGGTGTCTGGCAATAGATAGATAGATAGATAGTGAACGTGAAATATGTAAAATAATGCTAATTTAACGATCTGATATTTCATTTTACGAAGAGGCTGTGCCAAAACGCATAAAAGATATAATACATACGATGTGTGTGTGTGTGTGTGTGTGTGAGAGAGAGAGAGAGAGAGAGAGAAAGAGAGAGGGGGAGGGGGGGTTATGGTGTGATTTGTGGCCTCAAGGTTGTGGTGGTGGAGACTAAACTATGGGTGTGGGTTAAACGCGAGACGAGAGAGAAAGGAGGGAGAGGGAGGAGGGGGGCGTGACTTGAAAGAGGAAGGAAGGGGGGGGGACAACAATGTTGCCAACGCAGTTCATGATTCTCTGTCAGGTGGGTGAAGCGATACTTTTGTCCACGATAGTAGTGTATAGATCGGGTGCTTTTTGGTGTTCAGTTTTTCTTTTTATGGATTTCTTGGTGTTTAGCATTACTTTGGATATTCCTGTGTGTTTTGATGTCTAAATATGGCAGATTGACCTGGGATGCGTTTCAACAGGCCTTAGCGCCCCAGAGAGGTCCAGGGGTAGTGGGGGTAGCAGTGAAACCACAAAATACTTGGAGCGCACATTCGCTTTTGCTCTAGGTATCCTTCTTTTAGAATACTTAGCAATTATGTATATCTGAGCATTATTGACAACAATATCAATGTTAGAGAGTTGGCTTGCGGTCCCGTGGGACCCAGGTTCGAATCCTCGCTGGTCCAGGGAACAATTTAAGGATTTGAATTTCATTAAATCAGGCTTTACTGATCTACCAGAAGACCCGCCGACATGTCGTAAAAATGACCCCGCTAATACCAATACACCAGTCCTGTATGAGACAGCCCTAGCATGTATTCAATATGGACGGTGGGTGTTAAGCGCCGAAGTGGTGACATGTAGATTGTAGGAGGACGACTGGGCCTTGATAGCAGGCTGTGAAGCCTATGCCCAGAAGTCGGACACATAAAAAAAAAAAAACATGAATATTTGTCAGCAAAATATAACTGTAAATGTATATTGCCGAAATACTTTCGAAATATTTAACCACCAAGTAAGCCGTAATGAAGAATCATAACAAATACTGCCTTCGCCACTGCTGCTTCCTCCTGTAATTTCCACCGATTTTGAGGACGAAATGAACCCTGCAGTGCAAGACTGCAGTGGAACAAGATGACTTTAGAAGATATGATGATTGTGCGAAGGCGAGAAGGTACTTCATGGAAGCTGATTTTCGCGGGAATGACTGAAAACAAACCCTCAACACATACTCTTTAGATACGCACAGCCTTCACTTTCATTAAGCGAAAAATTATTACTTAATTGAAATGAAGAGGGTATTTAACAAATCTCTTCTTTTATGACGTGTTAGTACTCAAAATCCGTTCACTCTCCCAAATTACACAGAATTCTATTATCCTTTACACAGCTATGATCTAAACCAGAGGTTCTTAACCTGGGGGGCGAGTAAATTCCAGGGGGGACGCGAGCCCGGAAGAAAAAGTAGGAATTTCTCTAACTGTACTGTATTTTTAACTCTCTTAACAAGAGCGTGGCCAATATCAAGATGATTATGAAAGAAATACAAAATATGTTTGGACAGCTTTATTAACTACGAGAAGTAGCAATACTTCTAGATTCACAGCAGAAGGCAGATCTCCATGACAAGTTCCAGTCTGAAGGCTTTCTTCTATCTGTAGCTTACCTGGTGGACATTTTCGAAGCGCTGAATGCAATCAGTCTTAAACTACAAGGGAAAACATCATCATCATCAAGCACTACAACACCATTCGAGCCTTCAAAGCCAAACTCGACCTCTGGAAATGTCGAATTCGGGATGGAAATACAGCCAGTTTTAGTAACATGGATTCTGTTTTCATTCACAGTTACCTTGGCTCTGAGTTAAAAAAAAAAATAATAATAATCACTCGTCTGATTGACTTGAAAGCAGAATTAATCAGATACTTCCCAGATATAGATGAAGAGCGTGAAGCCTGGAAATTCATCAGGAACCCATTTCAATGTGAGGTAGCTAATGTTTCGGATGAAGTGCAAGAGTATTTTATTGAGTTAAAATTCAACTCCTCAGCTGAGGAGGACTTCAAAGAATTGGATCTTGAGACGTTCTGGGTCAAGTGTTTACCTTCCGATCTCACATCAAGCTCTTCGGATTCTGACAATGTTTGGATCCACGTATCATTGTGAAGACGCATTTTCCATGCTCATTGCTGTCAAGACCAAGCATAGAAACCGGCTGAAAAAGTTGAAGGAGACTTACGTTGTGAACCCTCTGGCATTCGACCACACATTCAAGACTGACCACGCAGTGTCAAGTATTTCATTAAATTAGTAAGAAGGTAACCTCATTAAATATGCTGGGTATATTGTCTGCACGGAATTCGTGCTCAATAAGACTAAAAACACCAATTTTTTTTCAGTTTTTCCTTAAAATCTGGGAAGGAATTTTATCAGTTTGGTTGAAGATGCCAGGGGGGCGTGGAGGGAAGGACCAACTGCTAGAGGGGGCGTGGTAGTAAAAAGGTTAAGAACCTCTGATCTAAACCATTTACAGCTGTCAGATGTCGCCAGAGAGACCCACCCACTGAGCTCTATAGTATGGAGTGGCTATCTCCACAGCGAGCTTGTAGCCATGGCCGCCATATTGAAACCCCTCCACTCGTCGCCTCCACAATGGTAATGCAATTGGATCCCCTGTTCTTAGCTTGCTGTTACCATTTCGCTGTTGCTTACATAAGCTAAGCAGTGGGCCATGGCACTATTCTTTCCGAATTCACCGGCTAATTTCAAAAGACGTGGGCGTCGGTGGTGTAGATAAACATCAGTGCTGCCCTGGGCCCCTGGCGGCGGTTACACAAACTACGTGTTGCTGCCCATGAGAAAGCCACTCCATACTATAGAGCTCAGTGGACCTACCTCACCAAATAGTTCCAACCGCGATGGAGGCCGCGAGAATCCACCCTTCACCCCCCACACTTTTGCGCTCCAGCTGTTGAAACGCAGACCTGAAAACAGTGCCAAAATTTTGAGGGGTACTGTACATACAGTGATGTATAGGTATGGTGTTTTTTGGTTTTCAGTTTTTTTTTTTGCATGGTTTTCTTGGTGTTGAAAATTATTTTGGATTATCCCATGCATGTTTTGATGTCAAAGTATGGCAGAATGACCGGAAAACGCTGCCAAAATAAGGAGGGGTACTGTATATACGGTAGTGTTTCGATAGGGTGTTTTTTGGTTTTCAGTGTTTTTTTCTGCATGGTTTTCTTGGTGTTTAGCATTACTTTGGATATTCCTGTGTGTGTTTTGCTGTCTAAATATGCCTGAATGACCGGAAAACACTGCCAAATTAAGCATAGGTACTGTACAAATAAGTTAGGTATAGGTTGGAGGTGGGTATAGGTAGGGTCGTGGTATGGTAGGAGAATAGTGTTCATTATCTGGTTGTTGCCACTACCCGGACATGTCTTTGGCTCTATTATGTTCGGATAAATGAGGGATTACTGTATATTTAGTCAAGGCTGTACCTAACCCCTCCAGCTTCAAAAGCCTCTCTTAAGCTAAATAAAATTGTCTGTAGATTTCAAGAATAAGCTGAAATGAAGAACCTTAGAATGAAATGGTTAGTCCGGCAGTAGGATGATATGTATATCTTTACTGGCAGAATGGACTTCATCCTGCCTCCAACAAAGGAAACATGCAGTACGCAGGACAACCCAGAGTTCCAGAGGTTCCAACAGCTGTGTCCTGGGCAAGATCCTGGGGATAGCTTAATGCTGAAGCTATCAGAGGCCACACCGAACCCTCGCATCATCAAGACACACCTCCCATTCTCACTCCTCAACCCTGCACTCCTCTCCACAGCTAAGGTTAAAGCCTGGAGTGTAGTTTTGTGATGTAACATTAGCACCATTCTTGCTACTGCCAGAAGATTTTAGAGGGTATTGTGGGAGGTGCTGGCCGAGTCAGTAAAAAATGGGTCTGCTGTCGTACAGGATGCAAGTTCATCTTTCAGCTGGGCCAGGGAACAATTTAAGAATCAGTTTAGCTAAAACAGGCTTTTAATGTTCTGCCACAAGGCCCACCGATATGTCGTAAAAACACTCCTGATACCACTGATACGCTAGTTCTAGCAAGTATTTAATACAGACAGTAGGTGTTAGCCTCAGAATGGTGACATGTAAAAGTGTGATATACTTAAAGTAGGAGGATTTATAAGCCTTAAAAAACGGGTTGGCAAGCCTATTGCCCAGAGTCGTGCCATATGCAGTAGTTTTACTTTGGCCCATCGTTAGCCATACTTTGAGACTTTCTCTGTTTAGGTAATTTGTCTTTGCATTTTTGAGATCAGGACCATATCATCAGCGACTATTAAAAAGCATAGGTTTCTTTCATCAATGTTTACTCCTTTGTTCTCCCATTCTCACTTCCTGGAAATACTTTCAAGGCATGCTGTAAATAATGTTAGTGAAATTGTATTATCCTGATGGATCCCTTAATTTTTCTCTGGGTCCTTATGTAACTTAACTGTAAAAGTTTCCTCTTCGTATATTTTTTCGAACAATTTAACATTGTTCTGCTTTAGTCCTTGTTTCTGCAGTGAATTTACGATTGCTGTGTGCTCCACTGAGTCTAAAGCCTTTTCTTAACTGACAAAAATTAAGCACAGTAGTTTATTATATTCTTTTGTTTTCTCAGTTAGCTGGTTCGTTGTGTATAGATGATCTGTAGCCAAATAACCACTTCAGAATCCTGCCTGCTGATGAGGTTGGCATTCTTCCAAATTTGTTGTTATTCTGTTTCAAAGGACTTTAGTGACGGGTTTGGAAAGAACTAATCATAAGCTAATGGGTAATTAGTTACTATAATCTTTTGAGTCCCCATTCTTGTAAAATAAAATAACTGTTACATTACACCATGTTTGAGAGAGTTTCTTCTTTACACATTAGGTGAATAACTGGTTGAGCTGGATATTAACTTTAGCAACTGACAGTAAATCTGTTACTGTACTTTTCTATCTTCTGAGGCCTTTTCTCTTTTCATGCTTTTATTAAGAGAAAAGTAAGCTTCATCTCTCCTACTCCTTAACTTCCCATACATGCTTCTCTATTTTTCAAGTACTCAGCTTTTGCATAGAAGTCTTCCATGAGTATAATACATTTGGTCTTTTCTTCCACAATATGGAAGAAGTCATTACAGAGTGTTTCTGTTTTCTCATCTGTGCTATGGGAGGTGGTTACATATACTTCTATTACTTTAAGGGTGTACCTTTTGCATAGTCTAAATACAATCCATGTTAGTCTGTCAGATGCATTGCTGATTTTACAACATTCTCTGCACACATTCTGCTTTCCTTTGTACTAAAATCCATGGTTGCTGTCTTGAAGCTGAACAAAATTTTCTTCTTTTCTGAGGATCTCACTTGGACCTATATTATCCCAATTAGCGCTTTCTAATATATCTATAAACAGTAGTCCCTTAGTTATCCAGACACTCAGTATTCGGACATGTTCATTATCCAGTCACTGGATCCTGGCTCTATTAAACCATTATCCGAATTGACTTGCTATTATCCGGGTGTAAAAGTCGCCGAGAACTTCGGCCGCCAGCCGAAATGTCAAAACATTTTGTATCGTGGCCGGTGGGCTCGAGTTGTGAGTGGTAAGTAGTCTATAACCAACAACCAGAGCTAAAACCTCCGTCCACCCCTGTACTGAATGGGCAATGTCGCACGCTCGTCTGATCACTCCCAACGAACCTTCAGCACCTTAGTAATATGACTGTAACCCACAAGCAGTATTAAAATGCTCATATGCATACCCACTGAATGTCCAGTGTCATGAGGCCACCAGGCTAAGTCTTTCCCAACTGCCACCACCATCGAACACAGACCACAAGCCACCCCAGTTTAACAATGCATCGTTAGGCAGGGTATCGTATCTCGGGGTAAATTTAACATATAAAGTATAGGGAAGCATTTTGAGCCTTGAGTTTCCCCCCAAACCAATTCCTAAACCCACCCAAATGAGTCCAAAAACAAGTTTAAAGCCAATCTAAGTGGCCTAACAGCTGTAAAAGAAGCTAACCTAAGCCTAACACCAGTAAATAACTCACTAAAACCAGCAAATAAAATATGAAAATCGTCAAATATAAGTCTAGAAAAAATCAAGCTTAGTAAACTGTATCCCAAAATGACAATGTTCATCCTACATAAGACTAAAATACATTAATTTTACCCTAAAAACAGTTTGTAAACCAACCTAGACACAATTTTAGTTTAATCCGTCACGTCCCGGCCGATTTTCCACCACTGACCCCCCCAATTCCGACCAATTTTGGATTTTTTTTTTGCTCAAACCTCCGCTTTTGGTGAGAAACATCAAAAATTCATAGAGAAATCGCCCTCCTGAGCTTATAAATGTTGCTACAGGTGAGAGTACCCTTACATTTTCATGCTGTATAAGGGTACCCGGCTTCAAAGAAAACGAACTATGGGAAGGGTAACTAATTCAAGCCACTTTAAATTACGTATTTATTTACTTATTTGGTATGAATTTATATGTAGTACAAGAGTATTTTGGTTTTCACACAATAATATAGGTGATATAAGCGTTGTTCACTCACCAGACACATCAACATATGGTACCTTCCTTTACAACATTACCCCCTCATCACTTCTGTTTGTTTCTTCCTCTAGCTTCTTTATTTCTTTGTCCTCCACCTCAGGAATCACTTTCACCATGAATTTCGTCATTGGAGAGACCGTGGAGTAACATGTCTTTACTGGCTAGGTTACTGCTAACAGGTGAATTGCCGAGTGTGGGGGTAGGGGGGGCTCAGGTGGGGCCAGGCAGTATCCCTGCTTGACAGCAGGTAGAGGAAGGTCTCCCACAAATGCCTACCAAAAATCACCCGCGAATCTTGAAAAATGTGCAAACGATGGATCTTGCAATTGACTGATGTACGATGCACATCAGTGGGTCTGAGCGTGAAAAAAGTGGTGACGTGCATCGTATGTCGGGGGGACTTGGCGAGTTAAATTTACAAACTCCAAATATATATAGTTCTTGTTCATCCTTCATCAGTGATATTTATGGTTTCGGGAATGGGCAAGGGGGGAGGGGGGGTTAGCATGGTGAGTGGTAGCAGAAAAATGTAGCATAACCTTTCATGACTAAACATAGCACATTTTTGAGGCTGGGTGGGCTAAGAAAACTTGAGGCACCATTTAAGACACATGAAGGATGCCACCATGCTGATATATATGCAGAAGTCAAACTGTAATATACATATATTTTCCCAGACACACTTTTACATATGATCCTCAATGCTTACAGTTTAATACAAGAGGTCTTTCTTAGGTGCAGTAAAACATCTAAATGTAGCAAGAATTAACTACAAACAATTTCATTCATTCATCAAATACTCGTATATTATCTAATTCAAGGTGTTAAAATACCAGCATAGATCAGTCAGTCATTGCCATTGTTTACAGGTGGTGTATGTGATGAGAAACCCATTGGACGCTGTTCTTTCCTACTCCCACCACTGCAAACTTTTCATCTCACAAAAATTCCAGGGCACTATTGGGGACTTCGTCGACCACTTCCTTGACAACATGTGTTGGTATACGTTGTTTTTATCCGTTTTATATAATGTATCCTGCTAGGTGTCTATTATTTTTTCACAGGTTTAATCGCAACTTACTATATTGACCCATAATCTTACATTTCTTCATTGACTGATGCATTTTTTTTTTAATCTTTGTAAATCCTACCCAACACATGCTTTGCTGGGAGAAGTGTCTGTAATGTTATTATTCGCTTATTTCTTGTATTTTCCCAGCCAACCTCTCTTTATCATCAAGAACTATTGGCTGAGGCTTTCGTAACTCACCCAGTGTAATGATACTGTACTTAACCAGACAAGTGCTGCATTAGGTTTCCTGGTCTCCCCCCCCCATGCACAAAAAAAAAGATTTCTTTTTTTTCCTCAGTGATCATTTTTGCTCATATGAAATGAAAGAGTGCATGGATAAGTATAGGAAAAACATATATGAGTTCATTATTTACAATAGTTCAGCCGTGGCGAAGTAATCAAGTTGCACAACTGACCTTTCTCCTCCATACTAGTAATAGGGAGATACTGGGTGGTTGTGGGATGAGCGGGTGGTGATGGTAAAAGCTCATTTGAGATGCCAAACAGCATTAGAAATGTGCCCATTAAAAAAAATAAAGAAAGAAACTTGCTCATGTGATGTATGTAGCATCTACACCTTTTCCATTGTATGAAGTAAGTAGCAGCTAGCGGGTTAAAGACAAATCTTCATTGAATGACAGGCCAAATGATGATCTGTATTCAAGAAAACTATTAATTACATTAATTGGTAACACTCAGTAAATGAACACCTATTGCTGTAATGGGTTAAGGCACTTCCAGTCTGGGGAGGTCCACTGGGGTTAAGTGACAGAAAAGGTTAGTAATTCCTGTTACACAATGATCACTGGTAAAAAATAATGATGATAATAATAATAATAATGATAATAATAATTATTATTATTATTACTATAACAGATAATAATAATTAATAATAATAATAATAATAATAATAAAATAATAAAAATAATAATAATCTATCTTTCTACTGCTAGACGCCTTAATCCCGTAAGGGGTGGCCACAAAAAATTGCCTCCATGTCGGCCTGTCCCTCTGCATTTCACTGCCCTGCTCCCAGCTAACACCCCCCTCTCTTGTATACCTTTCCATTCCATCCCTCCATATCATCCTTGGCCTCCCCCTCCCTGTCTCCCCTTCCACCTTACTCACATACATTCTCCTCGTCAGTCTCGCACTCTCCATCCTTTCCACATGCCCAAACCATCTCAGTGTGTTTCTCGTAACACTTCCTATTATATCCACATCCACACCATAATGCTCCTTCACTCTCTCATTTGTCATTCTGTCTCTCCATGTGACTCTGCATGCTCCTCTTAAAAAACTCATTTCCACTGCTTTCACTCTTGACTTGTGTTCCTCCAACAAAGTCCAAGCTTCACTTCCTTATGTTACAGTTGGTATCACAGTACTGTCATGCAGTAGCTGTTCACATCCATGCTCACTGCCCTGTTTCTTATCACTGCTTTCAAAGAACCAGCAACCTTTCTTCCTTGTACCCTTTCAAGCACTTTACCCTCTAAACTTCCATCCTTACTCATCACACTACCCAAGTACTTAAATACACTCACATTTCCTATTTCCTCCTCATGCAACCTCACTGTACATTCAATGAGTTCATTTCTCTCGAAGACCATAACTTAACTCTTCCCTGCATTCACCTTTAGATTCCATTTCCTACACACTCTCCCAAACTCATCCACCAAGCCTTGCAGCTCCCCTTCGTCTTCACTTAACAACACACAATCATCTGCAAACAACAGTACATGGAGTTTCCACACACTGCCCTCTTTCATAAGGGCCGCTCCAACATCCACTGCCCTCACTTGTATCTCTTGTATAACATCATCCATATATAGATTAAACAACAATGGAGACATGACACATCCCTGTTTCAATCCAACCTTCAAATAGAAAAATTCACTCAGTTCACTATCCACATGCACTGCAGCCTTAGCACCCTCATACATACTCTCCACGGCATTCAGGAACTTCCCATTTGCTCAGTATATTAATTCTTTCCGCAGTCTTTGTCTATCCACCCTGTCATATACTTTCTCCAAGTCCATGAAGACCGCATACAACTTCTTTCCTTTCCCTAGGAACTTTTCCACTAAAGACCTAAGAATGAATATCTGATCTACACAACCTCTTTCCTTCCCAAAACATCCCTGTTCTTCTCCAACTAATTCCTCTGTTATTTACCTAACTCTGTCAATAAGTGTCCTACCATATACTTTTCCTATTACACAAAGAAGACAAATGCCTCTATGATTACCATACACTTCTTTTTCCCCTTTTCCTTTGTACAGGGGAATAATTATACCTGACATCCAAACCTCCGGGACATTACTTTCCTCCAAGCCCAATCTGCATGTCTTCCACATCCATTCTACTACTATCTTTCCCCCATGCTTCAGTATTTCACCACACACTCCATCAATTCCTGGGGCATTCCCCATTTGAACTTTCCTCACTGCTTCCACATCTTCCATCCTACTGATTTCTTCCTCTCTTCTCACATCCCTCCTTCTGCCAACCATTCCCCAGCCACTTATACTCACATTACTTTCATTCTCTGTGTTCAACAATGCCCTAAAGTGTTCTCTCCATCTGCTCACCTTTTCTCCCTTCTCCACTAGTAATCTACCATTTTTATCTTTCACACCCCGACGAACTTCTTTAACACCCTGTCTGACTCAAAGAAAGCAATACCCATACCCACCAACTGGCCAGAGGACCAAATATTTAACTCTGTCCTGTGATCTTTACCTTCGACAGATCACTCTCAAAATTATTTAATTCTTGCCTAAAGCTTAACCTTTCCACCAGCTCTGATTATAACTGATATAAAATGTTCTGAGTTTATTTTGTTCAACGACCTTTCCAGTCTACTTTTCAATGTGTCCTTGAACTTCTACAGATTATTCTCAAAATATATTTATTTATTATTTTGCTTAAACCGTAACATATCCACCAACTATGGTTCAAAACGGATCAGATCTGATTACTTTGCACAGTAAACTTGACCCCTGATCTTTCAGTGTGATGTTGACCTTTGACTGTCTTCAAAACCATGTTTTCCTTGCCAGAATCAGGACCTTGCCAAAAGTTTGGCCTAATTGGATAAAAATCGTTTAAGCTGGTTTTCCTATGTGACCTTAACACTTGAGCTACTGTTATACAAACGACAATAGGTTAAGCCCTTGTGTCATCCTCAACGCATCCACCAAGTTTTATCCAAATATGATCAAAACCGTTTTAGTTATTTTGTTCACATCCAAACTTAGACCTCACCCTGTGACCAGGATATTTAACTGTTTTTCCAATCTGAATCCATTTGTTATTGCCTGACCTTGAACACTTCCACCATGTTTGGCTCCAGTCACATCTAAATTGTCTCAAGGAGACTTTGCCTTATGACCTTGGCACAGAGGCATTGACCTTGATCTTTAATTAAGGGATTAAAGAATCCCCCAAGCTAGACCTTACAATGAGATCATATAGCCCCGCTAGGTGACAAGAGGGCGCTACCCCTCCCAGCACGGCAGTCCCGGGCGCGGCTCGAACTCGCGACCCCCCGGTCCCGAGCTCGATGCTCTGCCTCTGAGCCACCGTGCCCCCACGAATTGATCTTTAATTGATTGTTTTCAAATTCGAATCCCTCTATCATTTGCTTTGCATTAAACCATTCCACCAAGTCTCTTTGACTCAGATAAAACTTGTTTTAAATGACCTTGCCATGTGACCTTGACCTTTCACCTATTGTTCTGAAAAGCAAGTGGTCAGCCATTTGGGTAACCATCAACACTTCCTCTAAGTTTGGTCCAAATCGTATGGAAGAGTTTTCGTTATTTGTTCACACACTGACATACAGGTCGAATTTTTACTGTTCTGTGTCTTTGTCCTTTGAGCGGTTGTTTTCAGATTTTTTTTTTTTTTTTACCCCTTCTCCATAACCTTTCCCCAAAAGTTTACTGGAAACTAAGTGGACAGTGGATGTATATATTTTTTAAGTCAACTTTACTCGGTGAAACACCCAGCCTTGTGACCATGATTTTATACTTTTTGTCCTTGGAAACAATAGGTTACTTACCGGTTGTTCCTTAACCCTTCCACCAAGTTTGGCTAATGTCGATGACACCTGTTTGAGTTATTTTATTCAGCGCCCCCCCCCCCCCAAACACATACCGATCAAACCATAGCACCCACTATCGCTCAGTGAGTGCATATATAAAAACCATAACAATAGCTGCAGCAGCAGCAGCACAACATCAACAACAACAATATTAATAATGATAGTAATAGTAAAAATAATAATAATAATAATAATAATAACTGCAGTGATGTACGGACCCTACCACACCCACATCATTGAGGCCATCAGTCAAATTAGTCACCCGAACCTGCACCTCATCCACTTCGAGGACATGAAGGCTGACTTTCTCGGTGAAGTACGGAGGCTGGACGTCTTTTTGGGCACCAAGCTAACGAAGGAGCAGTGCCAGAATGTCATGAGTCACTGCAGTTTTAGTGCCATGAAGGGCAGAGGTGCGGCATTTGGAAAGGAGGATAAAGTCGAGATCTTCGACAAGGAAACCTTGGCCAAGGAGGGAAGCTTCTTCAGAGAGGGTTGGTATAATTATGTTTGCTGACATCATCGGTACAATGGTCACTTAATTTTTTTTCTCCCAGTCTTTTGCCTCATATTTTTATTTTTTTTTCTACTTTCTGATGACATTATTCCTATTAAGCCTCACAACGAAGTGGTGGCCTAAGGAGAAGTATTCTATGGAGAGTGTTCATGTAAGTTTATTATATTATTCTTTGGCTGAGATGCGTTATTTTAACTCTCAGATTTATGTGGGTCACTCTCAGCTGAATCAAAATAAACTGGTGTCATCTGGAACAGAATATTAGTGTTGTCTTGACAGTTAGAAAATTAATCTATCAGTTTATATATAGTCGGGCTCCATAATCCCATAAAGGGTTGCCATTTATCTGTGAGTTAGTCATTCTACGGGGAGAGGCACTAACCCTCAGTCAACCCACTTGTTGACAGGTAGGGGACATTATGGGTTAGTAATATGGTTACCACCAAGCGTTGTAAGTGGTTACCTGGCATACAGGAAACCATTAAGCTTGTCACTCAATGTAAAGCCATCTGAAAAGGAAAGAAAGAGTAATAAAAGGTGATACGAAAGATGAAAGTACTAGGAAGAGAGGAGCGCAGACAGAAGAAGAATGATAAAGGTGAAGGAAGAAGGAGGCAGCACATTAAGTGAGTGGATGATGGTCACCTCCCCCTACTACCTGGTTAATGATGCCGGTATCAACATTCTACGACCCCTATGACTTGTCCAGAGCTGAATAAAATAATTTGGCACTAGCATAGTAGAGTTATCATGACCATCAGAGTGTTAACAAAATTAAGATCTCCAAAACTGTTCTCTGCTTCAGTCTAGGATCATCTCGGGCCCTTGTGATCAACAGTGCAACACTCAACCACCTAACTATTTTTACAGGTTTATCAGAGTGAGAAATTAATGAACAGCTGAGATCAAAACTTCCATTGCACCATCTCAAAAGTGTCAAAACCTAATGACACCTTGCTGAACAAACCGGTAATTTAAACCCTTTCAGACCGATGATGTATTTGATTACATTTATTGTTGGTTTCAGACCATTCCATATCGATCAGGAGAGTACCCTAGTCATAAGAAAGTTAATGAACACTGTGCCTAACCCCTCAAGTTAAAAAAATTGCTGCTGATGTGAGTAATGTCGTTCAAGGATTGTAAGAATATAATTTTTAAAATGCCATCAAACTAAGGCGTAAACAAGGGTTGGATTTTGTCCTCAGTATTTCTGAAGCACATGTGGGTAAAACTTTTACTGACCACATATTCAAGTTGTAATTGAAAAAATATAATACTTTTTCATTTCTTCACAGGCAAAGCTGGCTCATGGAAGACCCAGTTGACTCCAGAGCTTGAGACCAAAATCAAGAACTGGATGGAGATGAACTTGCCTGATGTCCCTTTCAAATGTAATAAGTGAATGGGGAACAGATTACACTATGCATCACTGGTTGAGATGTTTGCAAATTTGTTGTTGGTTTAAATGTTAAACAATGCACTGAATTTAATGTGTTGTCTTTATTTTCATGACTTATATATATATATATACATATTTTTTTTTTTCACCACGAGATTGTTGTTTTCCCATTCACATATATTTTATGTATAGTACCATTAACTAATTGTTAATGCTGACAGTTTAATGCTAATGCCGGATATTTGTTTTCATATTAGTTACCGGTATAATGGCAACTAGAGGATGTAGAAATCATCCAGATACATTTTATTATATTTTTGGTAATTATAATACAGTACAGTGAAACAGAGCCGGGACATTACGGCTTTGGTCAAACAAGTGCATCATGTGTACTTTGGCATCATTTTGGAGCTCAAGATAAATCATGAGTTCCTCATAAAGTCTGCAGATACCATGTTAAATTGATTAAATTGTGGAACAGAGGAAAGAAGAAGAACCACACCTACTGTCATCCCTATGATGTGGCATGAGCTGAAGAATTGTGGAGATGACTGCTTGTATGCTTCTTGGTTAGGAACGTGGGTTTATCAAAGTCACCTGTTTTATGTGTGAATGGGACAGCAGGGTCAGATCAGAACTCTGGATAAGACATGGTCAACCAGAGCATCTCTGGTGCTGGGAGTCAAGAATATTGTTTCCAGATGCCCTGGTTGACTCTACAAAAGTACTGTTGTCAACACAAAACAAGTACATATCAAATTAGGAATTATGAAGCAGCTTGTCAAGGTACCAGATAATGGCAGTGGCTTCTTAAGTACATTCTACATAAGCTTCTTGCTCTTAGCTATGGCATACCGGTAAGTGAAAAAAGGAGTGCTTGTTGGGCCCTAGAAAAAGAAGCTGATGTTTGATCGAGAGAATGAGAATACTAAGTTATTTTCTGAACGTGACGCCTGTGTTTCATCAACAAATTTCCAAAATTTTCTGGGGGAATACAGACATCCAAATAACGACGAGATTTTTCAGAACTTCCTCGAAAGCTATCACAAACTGGATTAGAGCATGAGTCTTAACTTTACACTTCCTGCACAGCGATTATTATCTGGAGAGTATTGAAGAGGTGAGCGATTTTAAGAAGTTAAAGAGTCCCATATTGGGTTGTTTAGTTCTGTATGAAGCATTTGTACCTATGAATTGAATTTTCTAATAAACACTTTATTTGATGTAAAGAAAAAATATAATTAGTTTTGTTTGTTCATACACGTAAATATACACAGCGTTATCATGAGCTTTGATGTTTTTTGGAATGTTTAATAACACTGATCAACTAAGAATTTTCATCACAGATAAAATTAAAGCACCCATCGTTATACTTCTGAAAACTTCATGAAATATCTAAAAACTTAGATGTGCCATAAGAAAACTTAAGCAAGATTTGGAATGAACGCCTAAAACATTTAAGGAAATGTGAATTTGATGAGAACAAAGTTTTAATTTGTTGACCAGTGTGACAACAACAGCAATAATAATGATAATAATATAATAATAATGGTATCCTGTAAACCAGGAAAGCATTTACAGCACTGGGTGGTAACCTTATAACCAATCAACACGTGTTCCCTAAGTGACAACAAGTGGGTTGGCGGAGGGTTAGTGCCCCTCCCCGGAAAACAACAAAATAAAAATACAAACTAGAAGCCTCGGACCAGGACGGACCAAAAGGTGACGACTAAGGACTGAACAAAGGACTTGGTACGGATAGCTACATGGAATGTAAGAGGTGCAAATGATGAGGTGAAAGAAAGAGAGGTTGTCCAGGTGCTTGAGGGTGAGAAAGTGGATGTATATGGGTTAACAAACTAAATGGAGAGGTGAGAGAATGGGAGTATGGATGGGGTATATGCGCAGGAGTAGGTGAGAATGAGAGGGCAAAAAAAGGAGTGTGTATTGCTGTGAGTAAGAGATGGAAGGAGAATATAAGAGCGTATGGATCAGTTGGCTCAAGGATTGTGTGGGTAAGANTGAAAGTTAGGCTACAAATGTGGGCGATTGTATGTGTGTATGCGCCAATGCAAGATCGTGCAAGCAGAGTTAGAGGCTTCAAACCATGTTTCTTTACACCTTGACTGATTATTTCATGTAGATTGTGAATGGGAAGTAAATTAAATATCATTTTGCCATTACCAGCGTTAGCAGTTCCTTTCATGACAGCTTGATAACTGGCCCTAGTGTTGTCTAGCTGACGTATGATTATATCAATATGTTCCTTGACCACTAAGAAATTTTAGAAAAGTGTTGTATTTCCTTCCAGTAATCCGCCTCTTGTAGAGCAATGAAACTGCACACAATTATCTGTAAAAGGAGTCTGGATCTATTCATAGGTCCTGTAAATGCTTTGTTATGTTATTTGTTGCAGTCGTTGCACCTATGTATGTTTGTTATGCGATCGTAATTTGTTCTGGTATGTATTAACTTGTTGGAAGGACACAAGTCATGAGTGAGAGCAGTGGAAGTGAGTTATTTGAAAGAAGCATGTGGAGTCACATGGAGAGACAGACTGACAAATGAGGAAGTGAAAGAGCATTGTGGTGTGGATGTGGATGTGATAGGAAGCATTAGGAGAAACACAGTGAGGTTGTTTGGCCATGTGGAGAGGATGGAGAGCGAGAGACTGACGAGGAGAGTGTATGTGAATGAGGTGGAGGGGGGAATGAATGAATGAATGACCATGTGACATGGCGGCGCAACAGCAGAGGTCATATGCTGCTGAACACAAACATTAAAAGAAAGTCAAAATATGTATATAAACCATAAAAGGCAAGGGGAAAATGATGCATAAAACAAACCAACAGTATAAAAGAAACAACCAAAACTAAAACGCTGTGGAAAGATTGAGGTTAAACGAGAACATTAACACACAAACTAAAATTTGGTAAAAGCCCTACAGCTTGTGAAGAAGGCCAGAGTTCAACATAAAGGAGCAAGTGCCTCTCCCATAGCACAAGCTTCTTCCCCAAGCACCAAGGAGAGAAGGTATGATCCGTTGCCGGCTCGGCACCTGGAAAGGTACCACCGACGAAGGTCCCCAAGACTGTGGCATTCAACAAGAAGATGCCGCACAGTCAAAGGAATCAGACAGTCATCACAATAAGGAGGGGGCACCCTCTCCATTAAAAAACCATACGTCAGCCTAGTGTGGCCAATCCGGAGACACACCAAGGCTGTTTCCCACTGTCGAGACAGTCCCAAATACCCCGCATCACTTAGGTTCCGATGAATGCTGCAGAGTTTGTTTGCTCCTGCTGCAACCCACCTCCTCTGCCAGCAGAAACAGACAGCCTCCACAGTGGCTCTACATAAATCCTCGGAAGGGACACAGTGATGAGGAGATGAAGCGCAAGAGGCAGCAGCTCTCGCCAAAGAGTCAGCACGCTCATTGCCCACGACCCCCACATACGCAGGGACCCAACGCAGTTGTAGAGTATCCTTGCCTACATAATAAGTACAGCCACGCCAAGACAGACATGACTAGGGGATGTGATGAGAAGCCACGAGACAGCTTGTAGGGCACTGGCTGAGTCATTAAAAATGGTAAAACAAGCTGGAGGAAAACTAAAAATCAATTCAACTGTGACTAATATGGTAGTAATTTCAGCAGTAAAAACAGATGCAGAAGGAGGGAGACTCCCACCACGGCTAAAATTACGAACAATGACACCAAAGCCCGTCCCTACACGGGATTTAGAGCCATCAGTAATTCAGGAATTGAGTCACTGTGAGAAGTGGGGTGTTCCAAAAAAATAGGACAGAGCTGCCTGTGAGGAAAGGGATGCCTTCCTTTCAAGAAAGTAATCACATGGTTGTACCTCTGGGAGAAGCCAGGGAGCCACTCGGGGGACATGCATAGGGCAAACAGGGGAGGACTGAACACCCAACTCCCCCATGACAGCCCTCGCTCTGTACTCAAATGGGTGTGGATAGCGAGGGTGAGTGTTATAAAAGGGGAGAAGAGTGACCTCAGAGACAGCCTTACAACTCAGTGAGGCTGGAAGATGGTGAAAGCAGTCCCAACGCTGCACCATTAAGGACTGCTGGCGGAGATCCAGTGGCGGTTCGTTTGCATCAACCAACAGACTTTCAATTGGGGAAGACCCGAAAGCCCCAGATGACGAACGAATCCCAGCATGATGGACCGAATTTAGTGGCCGCAGCCTTGCCTCAGTAGCAGAAGAGTATACCACACACCCCTAGTCCAATTTGCTCCTTACTAAGGGATGGTAAAAGCAGAGCAGGATGGTTCTGTCAGCACCCCAAGACAAGTGAGAGTCTGTAGGAGAGACAGGGTATGGAGGCAAGATAGTAGTAAGGGACAGATGAGTGGTACCCATGTCAGTCTGTCAAAAACAAGACCAAGAAACCTTGTCTCATCCACATATCGCACCCTGTGGCCATATAACTGGAGGTCTGGGTCTGGGTGTACACCTCTCAACCGGCAGAAATGCAAGTCTACCGTCTTCGCTGGGGAGAAACGGAAGCCCTGCATGGTAGCCCACTGAGAGACCCTGTCCAGAGTGAGCTGCATGTGATGTTCAGCCACAGATATTTGGGAAGCGGCACACCATAGAGCCAAGTCATCAACATACAATGAGGCCAACACACCTGGAACTGAGGACACAATACCGTCCAAAGCTAAAGCGAAAAGAGTCACACTGAGGACACTTCCTTGAGGCACCCCTTCCTCCTGAGGATACAAAGGAGACAGGGTGACACCAATCCTGACCCTGAATGAGCGGTCATGCAGAAAATTTACTATAAATAGGGGCAGTCTGCCACATAAACCTAAAGAATGGAGTTGTTGGAAGATACCAAACCGCCATGTAGTATCATATGCCTATTCTAGGTCAAAGAAAACGAAAACCAGATGCTGCTGCCTAGCAAAAGCATCAAAATCTGCAGCCTCAAGAGGGACCAGTGCATCTGTTGTTGAGCGATATTTTCGAAAACCAGACTGACACTGAGAAAGACATTCATTCCTTTCTAGGAAATACATTAGGCATGTGTTGACCATTTTCTCAAATAATTTACACAGGCTAGATGTTAAGGCAATTGGCCTATTACTCCAGGGGACTGTAACCTGCCTTCCCTGGCTTCTGGAATGGCAAGACAATAGCCTTATGCCAAGAGGAGGGAAGAGAAGATTCCTTTCAGATTCTATTAAACCGCCGAGCCCCACCGACGTACGATGCACGTCACTACTTTTTTCCACGGACAGACCCACTGACGTGCATTGTACATCACTCAATTGCAAGGCCCATCGTGTGCACATTTTTTAACATTCGCGGGTGATTTTTGGTAGGCATATGTGGGAGACCTTCCTCTCCCTGCTATCAAGCGGCGATACTGCCTGGCCCCACCTGACCCCTCCCTCCCTCCCTCCTCCCCACACTGGGCAATTCACCTGTTAGCAGTAACCTGGCCAATAAAGATATGTTGCCCCACGGTCTCTCCATTGACGAAATTCACGGTGAAAGTGATTCCTGAGGTGGAGGACAAAGAAACAAAGAAGCTAGAGGTAGGAACAAACAGGAATGATGAGGTGGTAATGTTGTAAAGGAAGGTGCCACATGCTGGCATTTTGGGTGAGTGAACAATGCTTTTATCCCCTATATTATTGTGTGAAAACCAATACAGACTTGTACTGCATGTAAATTCGTACCAAATAAATAAATACGTAATTTAAAGTGGCTTGAATTAGCTAACCCTTCCATAGTTAGTTTTCTTTAGCCAGGTACCCTGAAAAAGAAGGAAAATGTAAGGCTGAATGACACCTGTATCAACATTTTTAAGCTCAGGAGGGCGATTTCTCTATGAATTTTCGATAATTCTCACTAAAAGCGGAGGTTTGAGCAAAAAAAAAAAAAAAAAAAAAAAGAAAAATAAAGGGGGAAAAAACACCTTTATCAAATTTTTAAAGCCAAGGGGGGGGATTTCTATAAAAATTTTAAATAAATCAAAAAAAAAGGGGGGGTTAAAAAAAAAAAAAAAAAAAAAAAAAAAAAAAATTGAAAATCGGTAGGGTTCCGAGGGTGCATTTAGTAAAAAATTGGTCGGAACTGAGCGGGTTAAAATGGCTGAGGAGAAATGACAGTGCATCATCATTCAGGTGCTGAATCATTACATAGGGAATATCATCCGGCCCTGGTGAGGTGTCATGACAGAAGGAAAGGGCAGATTGGAGTTTACAATAAGAGAAAGGGAGGTTGTAGGACTACACATTCCCTGAACGAAAGTCCAGCACCCTTGCCTCCTCTATCTCCCATTGTCTGGCAAAAATAGGTGCACTAGTATCTCTATGACTGACCGCTGCAAAGGCACACGCAAAAAAATTGGCCACAGCTGCAGGGTCACCAACAGGCTCACCATTAGACATCAGCAGAGTGGACCTGCCTTGAGTGAATTTTCCTGAAATCTTTTGCACCCTCTTCCACATGTGAGACACTGGCATCTTTGAGTTTACAGATGACACATAAGCCATCCAAGAGTCCCGTCTAGCTTGTTTCAGTACCTGATGAGCCTTAACCTGAGCCTTTCTGAACTTGACAAGATTATGCTCTGTCCTGCATCTACAATAATGGGAGAAAGCTTACTTCTTAGCTTGTACAGCTATACTGCAATCCTCATTCCACCATGGGACAGGTCGATAGTGATACGTGCCAGAGGTTTTAGGAACAGCATGAAGGGCAGCAGAATGCAGAACGGAGGTAAGGAATGAAACAGCCTCATCAATATGTGGAAAGTCTTCAACTGGGGCATTAACAGAAATCAGAGAAGAGAAAACGGACCAGTCTGCCTTATCCAATCTCCAGCTCAGTAGACGGGAACAGGGAGTGGATACTGCTGCAGTAAGGAGGATGGAAAAGCAATCACTTCCATGGAGATTCCATAACCTCCCAGGTAAAGTCCAGAAGACAGTCAGGATAGCAGATAGAGATGTCAATTGCAGTAAATGGACCTGTTTGGGGGTGAAAGTGTGTAAACTCCCCAGTACTGAACAGGGCAAGATTCTCATCCTCCAGTAAGGATGCCAACAAACTCCCACGGTTAACAAGACAGTCACCCCAACAGGGTGGCGACCATTAAAGTCCCCAAAGAGAAGAAAGGGCATAGGTAACTGGCCAAGAAGGTTCTCAAGTTCCACCCTACCGACTGCTGTATTGGGCAGTAAATACATGGAACAAACTGTATACCAGCGGTGGGCAAATAACCACACAGCAACACACTGGAGGTCAGACTGGAGGTGGACTGGCCGATGAGAGATGTCAGCTCTCACCAAAACAGCACCACCTCCAACAGGACCCTGCATTGGCAATGAGTAAAAAGCATTGTACTCAGGTTGTGCATGGGGAGTGGCAAACCCTACAAGAGTTTCCTGGAGACACACACACATAGGGAAGCAAGTCAGGAGGGTCCATAGCTCTTCCCAATTACCGCGCAGCCATCGACAGTTCCATTGTAGTATACTGGCTGAGAATGACATAGTACCCATAGTGAAGGAAGAATCAGGATGAGGAGTGAGACAACCTTGCTCTCCCCCCCCAGCGGGTTTGGATTGCTACTTATGAGAGTCCTTTGGAGGGGCCTGCCCAGCACCAGAAACCCGCACCCTCTGTCTAACATCCAGAGGCAAACGTGAGGATGAGGAAGTAAGTTTTATAACACTCTTTCTTGGAGTGGGCATACCAGTTTGTTTGGAAGGTAGCTTGGGGGCCGCCTTTGGAGAAGTAGTACGGCCAGTGCTCCCAACAGAAGCCCCAGAAGTGGCAGGAGGGTCCACAGGACTCGAATCTTTTGAGGAGGCCATCCAATGCTTCAGATCTGAAGCACCAATAAGCTGTCCAACAACGTCCCCAGTTAGGGACAGGACCAGAGGTGAACTTTCAGTTTCAAATGTCACCTGGCTGGGCAAAGGGAACAGGAGATGTGTCAACAGAAGGGTCAACAACAGAGACCTTGGGTGGCCGGTCTTCATGCTCAGAGGACTCTGACGAACAACAGTGACGTTTGCCATGTACAGGTAGAGCCTTGGGCATACTGGGTAGGACAGAAGGAGTCCGGTCAACGTAGACATCTGCCACCACCACAGAAGTGTGCAAGCTGTCAGCCACCAGAGTGGGGGGTGGGCAAAGTTCATTTTCACAAACAGTATGAACAGCGGGGACAGCATCCCACAAAGCACTAGATGATGAAGTGGGCACTGGATTGGGCCAAGGCTGTCTTGGAGATATAGGGCGGTGTACTGGCATTCCAGATAGGACTGAAGCATAAGTAACACCGGGCTGAAAGAAGCGAGTCTAGGCTCTTTTCTTAGCCTCAGAAAACGAAACCTTCTCAAGTGTTCGAACTGACAAAATATCCTTTTCTAGTAGCAAGGATAATTTATAGAAGATACAGCATGAAAGCCCCCACAGTGGTAGCATTTAAGGGATCTTGGACAATCACTGGTATGACTTGGTCCACCACAGGAGATAGACACCAGGAAGGCCAGCCTGTGCACAGCAGAAAAATTGGCTAACATGTCCATATCCCTGGCAGTGGAAGCAGTGGTTTGGGATTGGCACATACGGCTTCACAGGAAGCAATAGCTATGCTAGTTTCACGGATCTAGGCAACGTCAGTTTGTCAAAGGCCAAGAACACTGTTGGAGTCGGGGTCAGAATCCCATCTATCTTTTTCTGAAGGTGCTCAACCTTCACCACACCAAATGACCACAGCTCCTCCAACAGTCGCTCCTCTGAGTATCAGAGGGTGTCATGAGAGAAAACGACTCCCTTGCATTGGTTAAAGGTTCCATGAGGAACACAGGTAACAGCAGAGCCAGCAACAGAGGTCAGAGTCATTAGACAGGAGCTCTCTTCCGGGGAGGACACCTCAGTTAGAATACTTTCATCCTCCTGGGATGAGATTTTGGGCTCTCTTCCAAGGGACGACACAATGGGACAGTGTAACTCGAATATATCTTATCTAGAACTGACCCTTCTACAGAGGATTTCAGCACCAGATATTCTGCGTATGATGTGGGTACCGGGTATTATGTGATCAATCCCAGAGCTGTATCTGTCCGACGAGACCGCCTCCCAGTCCCAGCTGAACACTGGGGCAAAGGAGGGCATTCACTGGGAGCTTGGTAAGGCTCTAGGGTGGCAATAAGGGAGTTGCCATGGACAAAGCCAGAGTCGTCAACGAAATTTTGTTTATTGGCAGCCATATGCATCTACAAAAACTTCATTCCCCCACCCCTGCACCCACGATGGAGCCCAACAAGGAGAGATCTTATGGCAGGGGTGACACCACTGGTGACCCCAGAGGTAGCAGGAGAGAATACGCAGGTAACCACTGGGGGACCTGGGCGAGGGTGACTCCAGGACGATAGGAGCCACCAGGCCCCCCAAAGCCCACTTGACCCTAGCCAACGCATGACCAGCCGATTGACTTGGTCGGACCCAACCAGGCCACCCGTCTAACCAGAATAGGGAACCAAAGAGGTGTATTGCTAGCTGCAGGGCGCATCGTGCAGCATCATTCAACTCCCAGGATTCCCGTCACCCAGCATTACGGGACGCCACGCACGGCAAACACGTGGGAAGGCAACAATCCCGCCCCAGATGGCAAATGGGCAGGGACTAACATCACCAACAGGCCTCTTCCACCAGTGATGTAGGGAGTGCTTGGTCCACGAGGCTGACTACATGCAGCAGTACATACACCCTCCTTTGGCCTCTCATTCTCACCTACTCCGGGGCAAATACCGCATCCATACTCCCACTCTCACACACTCTCTCCCCTTTAGTCTCAGTCAGTCCAGTTCCACATTTCATTTCATTTCAATTCATTTTGGAGTATAATTACATTTCTTCACAATACGTAATATAGTATGCAGCATGCATATTGTTAATAACCTTGGTATTGTATAAATTCAAGAAGAGTGTGAAGTATACTGTGTGCGGGGAACATACAGTATCTGGATAAGTATAACCGTGTTTAACAGTAAAGCTTTCCTAAAAAAACACACACACACACAGACACACACACTCATATTATTCAGGGTCAGGGGCGTCCCCTTCATACCCTTAAGTAACCAGGGAAGAGGGGAGGGGGGACGAAACTAGTTCCAACCGCTTCTACCCAAGCTCCCAACACACCCCATGCCCCTTCCCAACCCCCCCACCTGCCATTCTAAACTGGCTGTCATAATTATCTCAAGGTGACTTCATACTTATCACTCTTGGTTACACTACCGTTAAACAAACATAAGACACTAGGATATGTAGAAAGTATAGCTCTCTATCTATCTGTCTATTTATCTACTGTCTCTCTCTCTCTCTATCAATCTATCTA
>JAGKTI010007467.1:10064-36823 GCA_018397915.1 Birgus latro
ACACACACACACACACACACACACACACACACACACAAAATCCTTGGTGTAACATACAATACATCAATGTCATTTAAACAACACATCACAAACATCAAAAATAAATTAACACCTAGACTCAATGCCCTGAGGTCACTTGCCCATACAACATTTGAACACAACAAAAAAATCACCACCACAGTATACAGACAATATACATGTTCAGTGATGAATTATTCAAGCCTTGCTTGGGCTCCTAGCCTCACTAAAACACACTATAACACTCTTCAGACCATACAGAACAAGGCCCTAAAAATAATCACAGGCTGCACAGCTACTACACCCACAGACCACCTACACCAGGAAACCAAAGTCCTCAAAGTCAAGGATCATCTAGACATGAGAGGCACCCAAATTCTCACTGCAGCCTCCACACCATCCACTACACTACATGGCTGCACATCCACACACACCAAGGAACATCAAAACAACACCCAGCACATGACATCATACACAAATACTGTCATCTCTCCCCCCTCGCACTCCTCAGACCAGCTTCCAGAAGCATATCCACACTCAGATCTCTCGCCACTCCATTCAGTCACTTAAAGACAACACACAGTTGCATACACGGCCTCCTGGCATCCATCCTTCTGAATCCCCTCTCTCTCGTGAGGACAGGGTCCACCTGGCCAGGGTGAGATGTGGGCATCATCCAAGTTATCAGAAGAGGCTGGATGACTCCGTTGCTGAAGCCTGTCCTGGATGTAACACAGCACCCCATACTATTGAGCACATTATGGAAGACTGCATTGCACACAATCACCTACGCCAGCAACACAACATACACTCCTTGAGAGCTCTGTGAGAAAGTCCGGTCTCGGCCATGGCCTTCCTTAGGGACTCGGGGCTGTTCGGCCAGACTGCCTAGGGAGCTACTACTATTACTACTACTACTACTACTACTACCCCCGGCCTCACCACTCCTTATCGGGCAACATAGGATTGGATGATGGATGGATAGTCATAGGAGGTTGAGAGTGTTGATGTTGTGTTTTACTTCCTCAGAGAAGAGAGGACGCTGCTAAAGCCATCCAGGTGCTCAACGGATATGGTTACGATCATCTTATCCTCAGCGTTGAATGGGCTAAGTAAGTAAAGTACTTATACCTCTTAAGGGTTCTTGTTTTCTTTAACTTTTCCAGTATATTAGTCATTTTATTGTTGTTATTATTATTATTATTATTATTATTTCACTCTCATCTTAAATGTCAGGACCAACTTGCCTAGTCCCGGGTTCCAATGCTCCCTGTGGAGCGACATAAGATTGGATGATGGATGGATGGATGGATTATTATTGGTAGGTGGGGATGGGTGGCAGGTGGGGGCGCTCACCATCCACTCACTCAGTGTAGTACTGCTTTGGGTGTCTGCCCTTTCCTCTCTTCCTTCCCTCCTATTCTTTCTGTCTTCTCTTCATTCTTTCCTCATCCTACTGCCTGTGGATGACTACACTCCCTTTTCTGTCTTTCCTTCGTTCTTTCCTCTTCCTTCTGCCTGTGGGTGACTCTACACTGAGTAACAAGCCAAATGGTTTCCTGGGCCCGTACCTATGAAATTACTAAGTATTTAGGTTTGACTTGTACTTAAGTCCCAGCCTGGAGTACTTTACTGAGTGGACTACTTAAGTGCTACCATCGATAGTGCTTAGCGCTCCACTCAGCAAAGTAAAATACAAAAGTCCTAAGTGTAGTACGGCTGGATGAAAAGCAGTGCGTAGCAAAATCATGATAAGTAAAACAATGAATTATTTAAAACAGAGTAAATGACCAATCAAAATTTTGTTACTAACATCACAAGTAGGAAGTACTACAATTTTCTCAGTGTGGAGTGCAGAGTGAGATTTGGATTTCTTGGTAGTATGTCGTCTCCAAAATTGTCATTTCTGTCACCGACCTACCATCGTTATACTTTGATTTGTTCCATCTCAAGATGTTTGTTCGTTATTTTACACATGTATTTTGTTTTACTGAAAGGAAATGGTAAATATTTTATCACTGCTGGGTATAGCAACGTTCTCAATGAAGTTTTACATAAGTAAAAACTCAGTATCACCTACTGAAGTTTCCAAGATATGGACGTTTCCCTGATCTTTTACACATGTGTTCTGATTTACTGGATGATCAGGATAAAGACTCATGACTCTTGGGCACAACAAGAGCTGATAGGTTAAACTTCCTTTAGAATCATTTGGTTCACCTAACAATGACGCCGTCGGACGGGTAGTCGTTTCCCCGACAAAACATTAGACGGTTGCCTGGGTTTAAGACGGTTCCCTGGTGTTTTATAAATGTACTTTACTTGACTGAATGCATGTGATAAAGAATGGTTACCATGCTCCAACACAAGTGCTGAATATGATGGCAAAATTCATTATAAATCCATTCACGACCTCACATTGACGAGTCAATCATTTCCCCGTCAAAACATTGATAGGTTAGGTTAGGTTAGGTTATGACCGGTTCCCCACTCTTTATGCTTACACGATGTTTCCCACCTATTTTGTACATGTATTCTAATGTACTGCTTGTAATAAGGCAGAGTGATTACCGGAGAGCACACAGATATAACTGAATTTTAAGACAATTGTGGATCGTTTGCATGACCTAGCCTGGCCATTTCCCCGTCAATGACTGGTTAGGTTAGGTTATGGACGGTATTCGTAAAATACATTTTCTTGCTTTTTTGTTGTTATTCTACAAGTGTATTCTAATTTGCTGAATGATTATGATACTGAGTTATTACCATGGGGGCACAGCTGCAGCTAAATTTTTGACAAAATTGGGTTAGGTTATGATCGGCTTTCCATTTAATTTGCTTACAGAACATTTCGTGGTTATTTTGTACATACATACCCACTAATTCACTGACTGAATATACTGGTAATGAGGACTCATCACCATGGAGTAGAGCTGCAGCTGAATGTTGAGACAACATTATTTGCAAATCGCTTCCATCACGTCACAAAAGATTATTCTTTGGTTAGTGTGGTATACTTTTCTCAGCATTTTTTCATCAGCAAAACAGCCACAGTATTTGTAACCGTACAACACAAACTTTGTTATATTTGAGCGATAAGTTATAGCTGAATGGCGGAAAACATCCGATGGGAAGATGTTTAAGAGAAATTGTTTGTATGTGAGAAAAGAGAAGTCAAGGATTATCACCATTAAACAGCTGCATCTTTCTAATTTCAAAGTAACAAAGTATTGTAAATACTTTCATTTCTGCGCTAGTGATCTTGCATAGGCTGTTTGTCTATCATTATACTGTAATATTATTTCAGCTTGGTCTTATTTTCATATATTAATTCGTTAGAAACGTCATACATAGGGCCAAAATAGGTTTTCTTTCTTGTTTCTCTATAATTTATCGCCCTTCATATTGTCCCTCCTTGTTTTTGTTGTGCGGGCATCTTGACTGAGTAAAATAAGCACTTAAGTAACCTCATCGGGGGTACTTAAGTTTGTCGTCTACAAAGTGTACTTAAGGCCAGTAAGTATTTTGGTAGGTATCACTTAAGTATTCTGGCCAGACTTAAGTGCAACTCGTGAGAAATTTCGTCTGCTAAGTGTACTTAGTGATACTAAGTATTTTTGATGGTACCGGCCCTGTTCTCCAGGAAACCATTTACTACACTGGGTGGTAACCATATAACCAAATTGTGGCACCTGGTGGTTGAGTGGGCAATTAAGGCACTTCAACTGAATTGAGCCTGTGTAGGTTTATATCCAAGGGGTGTTTGGGGTTTATTGCTCATGTAATGCCACTCGGGGATGAGTGAGGCTGGTCACTCTCATCTTAAATGTCAGGACCAACTTGCCTAGCCGCAAGCTTCTTTGCTCCTTATGGGGCAACAGGATTAGATGGTGATGATGATGATTTTTGTTTTATACTTACCGTCTTAAATTTTAAACTTGCTGCTTGCTAGATGATTTTATTCAACTTGGTGTGGGGACTTTCAGCCTAGGAGTAATTTTCAAGCACACTTCCTGACTTCAGCATGAAGCTGGCTAAGGAAGGCTATCATCTGTACCTGTTTTCTTTAATCTTTTCAGTGTAATAATGTCCTGTTTTATTTTATTCATTGTACTTTATGAATGATTTTAGTCAGCATTATGGAGACTTCTTATGAAGTGGATTTTTCATCTTACTCCTTAGATTTAAAGATAACGGTTTCTTTCTTTTGGGTTACATACCTAAGTTGATGCTTTGATTTGATTGGTATATAGGGCATGAAATGAATGCAGATTGATACCATAAGTGTGGAATTGGTTGAATTATGTACATAAGGTTATTTTTCTAAATTCATGAATTTGGTATTTGTCCTCCTTACCTAGAACTCTCTTCCATTTGGTCTGCTTATCATTTTGGGTTTGCGTGTCTTTCTTCATGATCCATCATGTCAATGAGATTGATTTACAAGCAAGGATACATGACAGGTTTCTCACGGCTTAGGAATATTAGCCAACAGAGGAAAGTGAGAAGCAGAAGAGGTTAAATATATTGTGAATGTTTGTATGTATGGACATAGAGACATGACAAACCTTTCTAAGCTTAGGAATATTAGCCAGCCTTACTTTCAAGCACTCTTCTTGTCACTGTTTGCAAGCATATTGTCCATACCACTTCATTGTATTTATCCATTGAGCATAGGTGGTTCATATGGTTGGTAGTCCTGCTAGAAGAGACATGATAATATTGTTAGTAGGTGCTGATGTACAGTATGTAGTTAGTAGTTGGGTTATACAGACAGTATTCTCATTAGTAGTAATGATGATATATAGTGTTGTTAGTTGGTATTCATAGTATATTTAGTTAGTATAGACCAGGGGTGTCAAACTCAAAACCTTCCGAGGGCCAGTTCCAAATTTAGTTGTGGTCTCGAGGGCCAGGAAAGATATATACCTGTACGTATTTGCAAGACTGATGTTTACAGCTTAATACGAGGACTTACTTGCTTATTTGGAATACGTTTTTAGAGTTAGTGACCTTGAGTACGTAAAATTTGTTTTATTTACTAAACAGTGACACTAATGATAACAAAAGGTTTATGTATTAATCTGCATTAATCTGGGGCTACAGTTTATTATAGGGCCCTACAGTAGCAAAGCCTGGCATTAGGCGGTGGTTACCGGTTTTGACTTTTCCCTACTTTATTTCAAAGGTTTACGTCAATTCTGCATACATTTAGTCATAATTTGATTAACTGAGTTATTAAAAAGCAAAGTATAGCTCACGATTTTGCTAAAAAAGCCGCGAGGATTAATCTGTGTAGTGCTGGCGTGCACCGCTTCGCCATGCCTTTTTTGACAGTTTAAACGTTTGGGCCTGGCGGCTGACACCTTCGGATACCAGCAATGGCTGCGTCTTCGGGTTTAAACGAGTTCGTGATATTTGTTTACAAAAAGTTTCCCTTTATAAAAACGATATTATTAGCAATTTTAATTTAAAACAAATTATTATCATTATGAATAAAGGTAGTTTACGAATTTTCTGTCTCTTAACAAGATTATATTTTCATTCATAACAATTGCAGTTTCACGGACTGTTAACTCTTACTGTCATTTCGCAGGCCATTTCTGACCATCTTGAGGGCCACATTTGGCCCGCGGGCCATGAGTTTGACACCCCTAGTATAGACAGTAGTTATTATAGACAATTTTATTCAGCATTGGAAAGATCACTTATACTGAGTCTCTCTCTCTCTCTCTCTCTCTCTCTCTCTCTCTCTCTCTCTCTCTCTCTCTCTCCCCCTCGTTGAGAAGCTGAGAATCAAAGAAATGGCAGATGATTACAGGATCAAAGTAGAGGACGAGTTAGAATCAGTGAATTGTAATGAAATGGATCTGGACAGCCTGTGGAATGCCTATAGGGATTGCTTAGTTAGGAATGCTAAAGAGTAACAACAAAGAAGAAAGGTACGGCATTGTGGGATGATGAGGTTAAGAGAGCGGTGGAGGAAAAGAGGAAGAAATGGCTTGAGTGGTTACAGGACAGGGTTCAGTTTAAATAAGAACTGAATATATTGAGAGCAAGAAGCACGTAAAGAGACTAGTGAAGAGGAAAAAGAAGGATTAAATGATGATCTAGGAAGAAAAATTAATGCAAACTACTGTGAAAATAGGAAGTTATTCTGGAAAGAGGTGCGGAAATGTAGAAGTGAAAGCGGAAAGAAATGTGATGGTGTGAAGGATGTAGGTGATAGATTATTAACCCAAGGGGATGAAGTAAGGACCAGATGGAAAGAATATTTTGAAAGCCTGTTGAATGGGAACAGAGATAGCAGAGTAGCTGTAAACATGATTGGTTTTGGGGGTGTGCAGAGAAGGAATGCAGTGCCAGGAGACTTGACACTTGCACTGGTGAAGAGTGCTGTGAAGCGGCTGAAAAATGGGAAAGCAACTGGGGTTGATGAGGTGTATGCAGAGATGATTAAGTGTGGTGGAGATAGTGGAATGAAGTGCTTGTTGGAGGTACGTAAGAAGGCATGGATGAGTGAAACTGTCCCAGCAGAGTGGAAAAAGGCTGTGATTGTACCCCTGTACAAAAATAAAAGTGAGCGAAGTGAATGTAAGAATTATCTTGGCATAAGTTTATTGAGTGTGGTAGGGAAGGTATATGGAAGAATTATTATAGAGAAAATAAGAGAGATATCAGAAGTCCTACCAAGTGATGAACAGGGTGGCTTTAGGAGTGGCAGAGGATGTGTGGATCAAATAATTGCAATGAGACAGATAGCAGAGAAGGCTTGTGAGAAGGACCATAAGGTGTTTATGGCATTGATGGATCTGGAAAAAGCATATGACAAAGTAGACAGAGAAGGATTGTGGAAAGTTTTCCGCATGTACGGTGTAGATGGTAAGCTGCTAGGTGCTGTCAGGAGTTTTTATGATGGTAGTGCAGCATGTGTAAGGGTTAATGGGCATCTAAGTGAATGGTTCATGATCGGTGTGGGCGTGCAGCAAGGTTGTGTGATGTCCCATGGTTGTTCAATATATATTTGAATGGGGTGATGAGAGAAGTAAAAACACAAGTAATGGAGAGGGCGATGGCATTGGTAATGGATGGAATATCTCAAATCTGTTGTATGCTGATGATGCAGTACTACTTGCAAATACCGGACAAGAATGTGGTAGACTAGTGCAGAGTTTTGCTGATGTCTGTGAGTGTCATGCCCTGAGAGTAAATGTAGAAAAGAGTAAAGTGATGGTTATTGAGAGAGAAGTTGACTCCCAGTGCGATGTCACAGTGAATGGAGAGAGACTGGAATTGGTGAGAGAGTTCAAATACCTGGGTACAGTGATAGAAAAGAGAGGAAAATGTGCAAAAGAAGTTGAAAGTAGAGTGACACAAGGAAGAAAAGTAGCTGGTGCAATGAAGGCCTTGATAAGAAACACGAGGCTTACATGAAGGAGTGTTAGTTCCAACTTTAACATATGGATGTGTGACTATAGTGTGGCATGAAAATGAAAAGTCAAGAGTAAGAGCAGTGGAGATGGGACCGCTGAGAAATCTATGTGGAGTACAGAGGGTGGATAGGATACGAAATAATGTGATACGTGAAAGATATGGAGTGAGGAAGTCGGTGGACACCAGAATCGAAGAGAGTGTACTGCGATGGTATGGTCATGTGGAGTGAATGGATAACAATAGAGTGATGAAAAAGGTATATCTGAGTGAATTTGAAGGAGGGAGGAGGCGAGGTAGGCCAAGGAGAAGGTGGAGAGATATGGTGGATGAGTGTGTGAGGAAGAGAGGTTTGGAAGTCGGTGAGGCTAGGGAACTGACAAGAGATCGAGCTAGCTGGATGAATGTTGTGAGAAGAAGTGCATGGTCAGGGATTTTGGCACCCCTATTTAACGTGGCAGCATCTGGATTGACTCTATCGGCTACGTTTATGTGATGCTACAAAATGTGGCGATTGTTTTTGGCGTATCCAATAGAGCCTGGATTCTGGGGGCTTGAATGATGAGTGAATGGAAGCGTGGCCCATTGGATTGGGCAAATTTGGGCTGTCTGGACATTGCTACTCCTCACCCTGCCCTAGGGTGGGATAGGAGGTCTGGATGATGATGACGATGATCTCCTGATGTCTGTATTCAGCTTGGGAAAGACCTCTCATTCCAGGGGTTAGTGAAGGCAGTATATATATCTAATTTATTGTGTTTTTAAAATCTCTCCCGAACTGAATAAAGTCATCTGTAATTATATATGTATTTGTCAGATGCTTAGGCTAACCTCATGAAGGGTGGTCACAAATTGCCTGCATTTCACCCTGTCCTCCAGTATCAAGCAGCCCTCCTTTCAGCTTACACCACCCTCACTTGTATACACCATCCCTCCATCTCCTCTTCAGTCTCACTTTCCACCTCCACTTCACTCAGACAGTCCTAGTTAGTCTGCCCATCCCACCATCTCATCCTTAATCTTCCCCTCCACCTCACTTATATATTCTTCTAGTGAGTTTGTTAATGGGAAGAACAAAATGAGAAGCTTTGTCACCAGACTTAAGGAGTTCCCTTAAGTCATAGTGTAAAGATATTCTGTAATTAATTCCTTCTGTATCTTTTTCAGGCCATCAGGAACTCAGTGAGGGCATCTGGAAACTTAGGAAAAAAAATCATAAATTTATCTAGAAAAAAGAATGATTAGTTTGATTTAATGCAATGTAAGGTGTTATTGTGCATTATGAATATATGATAATATTTGGCTTTCATTTTTATTTAAGTACCAGTTTTGGTTCTAGGTTATATAATTTTGCATATTTTTTTGGAAAGTTCTTTTGAATACAGTATATGAGAAAGATGATTTCATTTACCATGAATGGGTATTGTGTTTGGTGAATATATGGTAATTTTTGCCATTTTGTTTTTCTTTGGTAACATTTTTTATTCCAGGCTACATGTACTGTATACAGTATATATAAAGTACCAATAGATATTTGAGAAGGGTGGCAAAAAAAGACAGCAAGAGATTTAAAACTAGGTGAATTTTATTATTTGTTGTAGTGCTGCTCTTGAGTGTCTGCCCTTTCATCTCTTCCATCCTTCTTTTCTTCCATCCTCTTCTGTCTTTCTTTACTTCATTCTTTCCTTGTCGTTTTGCCTACGGGTAACTTTACACTCCCTCTTCTGTCTTTATTTCTTCATTCTTTCCTCTTCCTTCTATCTATGGGTGACTCTGCACTGAGTGACAAGCCAAATGGTTTCCTGTACACCAGGAAACCATTTACTATGCTGGGTGGTAACCATATAACCAGATTATGGTGCCTGTTGGTTTAGTGGGGAATTAAGGTGCACCAATTGGATTGAGCAGGTGCAGGTCTATATCCAAGGGGTGGTTGGGGTTTATAGCTCATGGAATGCCACTCAGGGATGAGTGAGGCTGGTTACTCTCATCTTAAATGTCAGGACCAACTTGCTTAACCCCAGGCTCCTACGCTTCTCATGGGGCAATACAGGATTAGATGATGAATGGAAAAAAAATGAATTTTATGATAAAATTTAGCTTTTCATTTTTATTTAAGCAGCAGTTTTGGTTTCACGTTATTTAAATTCATGTGATTTTTTTTTGCTTTTTTTAGATTTGAAGATTTAAGAAAGATTTAATATAAAGTAGGGGATATGGTGTATGGTAAATTATATTATATTATTTGGCTTTTCATTTTTATTTAGGCAGTGGTTTTGGTTTGAGGTTATTTAAAATTGGTGTTTGCTTTTTAAAAATTGTTTTTGAATATTTAAGAAAGGAAATTTGATTTAAAGTACAGTAAAGGATTATTGTGTAAGGTGAATTTTGCAATATTTGCCTTTACACATGTATGTAGCAGCAGTTTTGGCTTCAGGCTATTTTAAGTTTATGTTTTTGTTTTTGAAGAATGCTTATGGATATTAAGGTGGCTGAAGAAGACACAGTAAGAGATTTAAAACCTTGGTTGCATTCTGTGTGGCCTTGGAGGTTTTGTAACACCACTTCCATCGCAGTTTATTCAGCACATTACACCTCAGTATCATCTCATATGTTATTTATGTAAACTAGGTTGGTAGTGTAGTAATACCGAGGATATAGTTGCCAGAGGTAGAATGAAAAAGACTGGACAAGGTCATGGAGTGTGACAGCAGAGTTAAGGGGCTGGCTATAGAAGCTGTTAGAGATCAAGTAGCATGTAGAGCTGCCATTAAGCGACCAAGGCTGATGAGTGTAATGCTGGAGCCTTTATAAATGAATGAATAAAGTAGTAGTTGCAACCCTAGGCTCATGTAGATGTGAACCCAGTGGACTGTAGGCCTGAGTTGCCTTTATCCTCCAGTAGTCCCTCCTCCTCTTTTGGGGGGCTAGTGGGGCAAATGAGGGACATTTATATAACAGACATTGAAGCCACATGGTTATACTGTATTGGTACCACCACATGAAGGCATCCCTCACCAACACTTGTTAATAAGAATGATATAAATACTGTAGTATGCAAGACATTGTTAAGATCTAATATGCACATTGAATCACTTAGGATGAGGTGCTACGAACCCTCTTGTGCCATTTAAATATGGCCCCATTCTGTTTAGTTTTGGAGGCTACATAATACCTCATCTATTCATTTCAGTGACTTCTTTCCAAGAATACATGTATCGGCATGAACTGTATGCAAGGGGTTCTGTAAATAGCGTTCCTCGTGAAACTCATCTGGTGGTATCTTATTTGTTGTGTGGAAGGCTCAGTCTGCTGTTGTAGCAGTGGGAGTTGGAAATTAATAAATGATACAGGATAAACACTGCTGCTGATTGAGCTCTCTCCACAACACATGAGAAATCACTCCAGAGAGTGGGAGAGGAGTGATTTATATGGACTACCCTGTGTTTGCTTAAGCTGGGTTGAATGGGTACTTAAGATACAGCCTGAGTTCTGTGTTAATCTGAAAATTTTCAGGTGCTTTGTAACCTGAATTGTTAAGAAAGTAAAGAATTCAAGCGTCTATGCATCTCTCCCACCCAGCTTATCCACTAGTACCAATGGATCAGCCACATATGTATGCTTTTGTGTATGATACTATTCCTGGTAATAAACAGTAAGTAGTCATACCTTCACTGAAAATCCCAAAGCTGATATATATTACAGGGCACACCTGTTTGTTACCAGAAAACCAAAGACCTAAGAGGAGTAGCCTAGTACTATTGTGGTTTTGGTGTTAGTACTGGCAGCAGCAGTTGTACAAGTATTATACTGTTTTTTACACTAACTTGGCCTAGATTTTCGTGCTTTTGCTGCTCATTTCACACAGCTCAAGGGCAGAATGAGACAATGCTGTGGCTCAACATCCTTTCCATAGCACTTCTTCGTGACTAGCACCATATTCAAGTGTTGATCTATTTCTACAGTTCAGATTTAAGGATGGAAAGATGGTAATTGTAGGCCAAGTTAGCATAAAAGCAGTGTAGTAGCAACAGCATTAGTAGTAGTAGTTGTAATGGCAGCAGTAATAATAGTAGTAGTAGTAGCAGTGACATTAGCAGTATTACATATAGTATCAGTAGTACAAGTAGTAGTAGCAACAGTAGTAGTAGTAGTAGTGGCAGCAGCAGCAATAGTAGCAGTAGTAGTAGCAATATCAACAACAGAAGCAGTAGTTGTAGTGGTTGTATTGTAGTTGTAGTTGTGACATCAGGTTTATCTGGGTGTGAACTTGATGGGCTTGAAGTTGCTCTTCTGCAGCCCTGCCATCCTCCAATAGGGGGATAGGTACAGAGTTGAGGGATGTAATAGTTGCAACCCCAAGCTTATCTTTATGTGAACCAGGTGGACTGCAGGTTGGAGTTGCCCTTCTTCCACAGTCCATCCTCCACTTCATGGGGTGTGGAGAGGGTTGAGGGAAGTTTGCATAATGCTGTAGCTCCACTCTCTGGTTGTATTTGTACCACCTTGTGAGGGTGTTCCTCTCCATCATCTCCAGCTGGAGGGAAATTTGTAAAGGAGTGCTTGAAAGTCAGGTATAGGTAATCGACACTTATCTCGAACTGTAGAGTATCTGTTTTAACCTAACAAACACCCCTAACCTCTCACCTCACTGGATGGTGAAATGTTACATTGGAAGGTTGACGACTAGTAACCAAGAAGACTTATTCCTGCCTCATTATCAAGATGCATCGAATTTCATGCAACTGTAAATTAGTATTTAAGCTTTGAGGTGGTTCAGTTCCATCAAGCAAAAAGGAACTGACGAGCAACTGGGAAGACTCATTCTCACCCATAAGTTCGTTTAGTTTCATTTCGTTTCGTTTTTGAAGGCTCCAACGTGCTTGCATGTGTGCCTTGGTCACCTAATGGTGGCTCTCCATGCTGCTCAATCTCTGGCAGCTTCGCTATTTAGCCTCGTATCCCTGAGGTCGCACTCAATGACATCTTCCCCGGTCTTTTTCGGTCTACCTATACCCTACCCCCATCATGAACACTTGTCACTTTTTGCACCCAGTTATCATCCTTCATCCTCTCCACATACCCAAACCATCTCAATCTGCCTCTCCTCATCACAACACGAGTACACTCCAATCCCATCCTACCTCTCAACTCTTCTATTGTAAACCTAGCCTTCCCAGGCCGCACTCAGGGACACACTGCATATCCACTAATCATTGCCATTTCTGTACGTTTGAACCTGTGAATATCCCCTTCCTATACTGCCCAGGTCTCATTACCATACAGCAATACACTCCTAACGTACAAAGATCCCTTGGCACGGAGGGAGAGCCATTTTTATGTCAGAAGAAGTAGCAGCTCCCTCTTCTTCCAATCACTCCTCACTCTAGTCACAGAGCCAGTTCCAGCCCCACCTCCAGCACATACCATGTCTCCCAAATAACAAAACTCTTCCACACACTCAAGAGACTCACCAGCAAGTTCAATCTTTGCTCACCTAGCAATCTCCGCATACTTTCCCTGACACACCGCACACATGAAATCAGCGATTTCTCGCAGTCTGCCTCTAATACCACTACTTCTCCTATGCACCCACTTATCACATAATGCACAAGATGGAATTACTTTCAACTCCTTTGTGGCAAATTACACATGGCTGCTCCCCTTCTTCTCTGACAGTACCACCCCCAGCCCTAGATACCATCAGTTTTCTTCTCTGCATTTACTCTTAAGCCTTTGTGCCCCATACCATCTCTCCATTTCCTAAATCTTTCCTCTGCCTTCTTTTCATTTTCAGCAGTCAACAGCAAATCATCAGTGTACATCATCTCCCACGGGAGTCCATTTCTGAAGTCTCGTGAGAGGGCTTCAAGTACCATAATAAACAACTGACCTCTGATGCACACCAGCATTCACAGAAAACTCCTTACTCAAATCTCCATTCACCCTTATCTATGTGCAAGCACCCACATACAGTACATGGCCATAACCACCCCAGCCAGCCATTCCTTGGTCTCAAGCTTTCTCATTGCCCACTTCACCACCTCTCTAGGGACTCTGTCAAAGGCCTTCTCCAAAGCAACAAAAGTTCAATTCCCTATTCTTTCTTATATATTTTTCCTGAAGCTGTTGAACAATGAATATGGCATCAGTGGTCCCTTTGCCAGGCATAAACCCAATTTACATCTCGGTATTCACTCTACGGTTTATTAAATTTTATACTACCATGGCTCGATGTTAAGTTGGGGTGTCCCAGTTCTGTCAGGTGAAAAGCTGATTTTGTTTAGTTTTAAAGGAATTGGTGGTCTGGTCTGTACGTAAGTTGAACATAAGGTATTTTAAGTGGTAAAATTTTCTGAGTCAGCAGAGTGGTGTAGTTTGTGGTGAAATTAAGGGACCTGAGATATGTCGTCACACCCTGTAATAACAACCTGAGAAATACTGTTCTGTGGAAGTAATCCTATTTTGGATATTTCCTTTCATTTTGACCACAATAGTCAAATGGCTTATATTGCTGGATGCAAAGCACAGGGTTCAAATCCTGTGTGGGTAACTGGTGCCTCTTGACTGAAGTGTCCCTTTGTGGGTTGGTAGGTAGAATGAGTACTAAGGGTAACACCTGAGGGAGGTGACTGGTAATGTGTATGATGCAGAGAGTAAGAAGGGAGGATGGAAAAGTGCTGGAAGGAAGGATGGAGGGAGGGAAAGCAAGATGCAGAAGAGAGGGAAGAAGAGGAGGAGGAGGGAGAAGAGGGAAGGAATGCTGGCAAGAGGGAGAGAGAAGGGAAGAAAGGAGGAATGAGAGAAGGGAAGTTTGAAAGGAGGGAGAACAGAGGAAAACAATGAAATGGTAGGCAAGATGGAGGAGAGAATGAAGGAAGAAGAGAAGAGAGGGAAGGAAGGAGAGAAAGCAGGTTGAAGAAGTGAGGGAAAGGAGTAAGGTAAGATAGAGAAGAGGGAAAGAAAGATGGAGAGGTGAGAAACGGATGAAGGGGTGCAGGAAGGAAGGAGGATGGAGTTTAGGAAGGGGAAAAAATAATGGAGGAGTGCAGGAAAGAGAAGGGGGGAGTGTGGAAAGAAAAACGATAAGTAGGATGGGGTGAAGGAAGCAAGTAAGGAGATTGGAGGAGTGGGGGAAGGAAGGAAGGAGGATGAAGATGTTAGGGAAGGAAGGAGGGAGGAAAAGCTGGATGGAGAAGTGGGGGAAGGCCAGATGGAGATGCGGGAAATTATAATGAAGTGGGAAAAGAAAGGATGGAGGGAAATGAGAATGAAGTGAGAGAAGGAAGGAGGGCAAAATGGATAAGAGAGGGAAGGAAGGAAGGCAAGATGGATAAGAGAGGGAAGGAAGGAAAGGAGGATGGAGAAGTGAGGGAGGGAGAGGAAGGCACAGAATTGAGGGAAGGAAGAACGGAAGGAAAGCAGGATGGGGAAAAGTGTAGGAAGGATGGAGTGAGGAAGGGAGGGAAGGAAGGAAGTAGTCCACAGAACAGCGAGGGAGAGAATACCAGTACAATAGTCTGTTTTCAGCTGAAGGAACTGGGCCACTTACAGAACATGAATGCAAAAGCGCGGTTGCATGAAATTCGATAAGCCTTAGTTATGATAGGGGAGCAGGGTGGTAGAGGGCTTGACTTCAGACCGCAAGGTCTAGAGTTTGCGCTCCGCCTGGACTGGTAGCTACCTTGCTGGGTTAGATAGCGCTCTCCCATCACCCTAGCTAGGCTCAAGGTCTAGCTCGGGGGATTTTTCCCTTCCCCTAGTTATGACATATGGATGAGTCTCCTTGGTTATTAGTCAAATCAACCCTTAATTCTTGACTGCACTTGGCAGTCAACTATCTGAAAGAGGTCATGGATTTGTTAGGTAGTAGTAGTACAGTAGTTGCTCCCTAGGCAGTCGCAGAACAGCCCCGAGTCCCCAAAGAAGGCCATGGCCGAAACCGGGCTTTCCCACAGAGCTCTCACGGAGTGTATGTTGTGTTGTTGGTGTAGGTGATTGGTCGCAATGCAGTCTTCCATAATGTACTTAATAGAATGGGGTGCTGTGTTGCATTTTGGACAGGCATCAGCGACGGAGTCATCCAGCCTCTTCTGGTAACTTAGAGGGCTGGATGATGCCCACATTTCAGCCTGGCCAGGTGGACCCTGTCCTCACGAGGGAGGTAGTTCAGAAGGGTGGATATCAGGAACGAGGCCGTGCATGCAGCTGTGTGCTGTCTTTAAGTGACTGAATGGGGTAGCGAGTGATTTGAGTATGGATAGGCTTCTGGAAGCTGGTCTGAGGCGGGCGAGGGGGGGAAAGGAGAGATGACCGTATTTGTGTATGAAATCGTGTGCTGGGAGTTGTTTGATGTTCCTTGGTGTGTGTAGATGTGCTGCTATGTAGTGTAGTGGACGTTGTGGGTGTGTGGAGGCTGCAGCGAGAATTTGGGTGCCTCTCATGTCTAGGTGAACCTTGACTTTGAGGACTTTGGTTTCTTGATGTAGGTGGTCTGTGGGTGTAGTAGCTGTGCAGTCTGTGATTATTTTTAAGTCCTTGTTCTGTATGGTCTGAAGAGTGTTGTAGTGTGTTTTAGTGAGGTTAGGAGTGCTTGTATATATTGTTTGTATACTGTAGTGGTTTCTTTGTTGTGTCCAAATGGTGTATGGGCAAGTGACCTCAAGGCATTGAGTCTTGGTGTTATTTTATTTTTAATGTTTGTGATGTGTTGTTTAAGTGACATTGATGTATTGTATGTTACACCAAGGATTTTGTGTGTGTGTGTGTGTGTGTGTGTGTGTGGTAGGGGAGTGTTGTTTATGGTGAGGTGTGGAATGTGACTGTTACATTCTGCTGTCCAATTTGCGAGAAGGGTCATTGTAGATTTGGCTGGGACTATTTTGAGCCTGTTCGTGGTGAACCATTCGTGTAGTGTGTTGAGGTAAGGTTGGAGGATGTGTGCGGTTGTGTTTGCGTTTTGGTGCATACATGTAAGTGTTATCTCATCTGCATAGGAAGCTATGTGTATCTGTGATGTTTGGGTATGTCGTGCATGTGTAGGTTAAAGAGTGTAGGGGACAAAACAGATCCTTGGGGGACGCCATTTGTGAAGTTTCAGATGTTCGAAGACTGACCGGCAAATGTTACATGTGCACATCTGCCTGCTAAGTAGTTTGCCAACCATCTTTTTGTGTTATTGTTCATGTTTGTGTTGAATATTTTGTTTGTGAGGTTGTGACGGGGGATGGCATCAAAAGCTTTGCTAATGTCTAGTGTGACTAGGAGTGTTCTGTGTGGTGGCCTAGCTGAATTGATGCCATCAAAAACTCTGTGTAAAGTCTGTAAGAAGAGTGTTTGTGGAGTGTAGTGGCCTAAAGCCATGTTGTGACGGGGCTAGGGGTGTGTGAGGTGTAACTAGTTGTAGTATCAGTCATTCAGTGATTGGATGGGGTGCAGAGGAGTGTGATGGGTCGGTGTGAGGAAGGTAACGTGGGGTCTTTGTTAGGTTTAGGGATAGTGATGATTATGCCATGCTTCCAGATGTTGGGTATTATGTTGTGTGAGTAGCTGTAGTTTGATATGTTGGTGAGTGCTTGTATGCCTTGTGGTCCAAGGTGTTTAAGGTGAATGTTGCTTATGTTGTCTGGTCCACAGGCAGGTGAGTGCTTGAAGTTGTTGATGATGTGCTTCGTCTGGATGTAAGTGAAAGGTGCGTAGTCTGGGTCTGTGGGGAACTGTCTCTTACGTCGGATGATACGTCGGTCGTCGCGATGGGGGTTTACATGGCTGACATGTGAAAAGTGATTGATGAGAGTGTTTGCTTGTTGTTTGTTTGAAGGTATGGTGTCTGTTGTTATGATGGCAGCGTGTGATTGTGTAGTGTTGCTGTTGGAGAGTGTTTTGTGGAGTTTGCTGGTGTTTGTTTTGTGGTCAGGTGTTTGGAGATAATTATTCCAGTGTAGTGTTTGCTGTTCTGATATTTTATTGTTTATTTGTGTGTTGAGTTCTTGTATTGTTGTACGGTGTTTTGTGTATGGGGTGTTGGGGAGTGTCGTATTGAGTCCCGTTGACTGATGAGTCCTTGAATTTCTGGTGTGAAGTTGGGGTTGTGTCTCTTTCTGTTGCCTCTGGGAATGTGTCTTTTGTCTGCGTTTTGTTTAATTGTATTGAAAGTGTGCACAGCGGTGTTGATGTTTGTGATAGATGTTCTGTTTAATGTTTCGAAATGTTCTGTTTCATCTGTGAAGGCCTCCCAGTTGGCTCTCTTATAATTAGTGTATGTGTGTCTGTGGCCAGCTGGGGTGATTCTGGTTTTGGTAGTGGTGATGAATGGGAGGTGATCAGATCCAAAGGTTTTGACCACTCTCCAGGATGTTGTGGGGGTGAAATTTGGGGAGCAAAAGGTGATGTCGGGGGATGATGGGAGGAAGAGGGCTTGATGTGGGATATAGGTATGTTGATGGAGATTATTCAGTATGAAAAGATGATCTGTTTGGGATTGTAATATCAGCCCTTTGTCTGTGTCAGGGTTGTTGACATGCCAGGCCGACGCCTTGGCGTTGAAATCACCACCCAGGATGATGTTGGGTATGTTAGTGATGTGGAGTAATTGTGTGGTATCGTGGGGGACGATTGGGGGGTGGAATGTATGTGCTGGCGATTGTTATATGTGATATGTTACCATTGAGTATTTTAATTTATTGTATTTCTGTTGTGGTGTCATGTGGGAGGAGAAGTGACTTTGTGTGTGCACTGGTATCTGAAAAGTTGATGGATTTGTGTACCAGGGTGATGAGTTCACTGCACCGCCGTCGGCCCGGTCTTGTCTGATGGTGGTGAAATATGAAGTGTAGGTGTTTTTTTGTGTTGTGCGTAGTTTTGTTTCTTTTAAGATGGCAGTGTGTGTGTTTTGTTGTTTGATGAATTGTGTGAGTTCTTGTTTTTTGCTTTTTATGCCGTCTATGTTAAATTGAAGGACCGGATGTTTATGTTATGTGCGCGATGTGTGTTGGTTGCTGCAGCACGGAGGGGGGGAAGTGGTGGTGTGGGTGGAGGGGAAGGGGTAGGAGAAGGTTGTGATGGAGGTAAGGGTTGGGGTGGATTAGGATGGGGTGGAATGGGAGGGGTTGGGGGATTGGATGGTGTGGGAGGGATCGGTGGGTTTGGCTGAGGAGGTGTGGAGGAAGTAGGAGTAGGGTTGGTGGGGGGGTTAGTGGGTGGGGGAAGGAGCAGGTCCAGGTGTTTGTGTAATGTTTTCTGGATGCAAGTGTTGTGCAGGTATAATGGGTCCAGTTCTTGCAGGAATTGCACTGAACTGAACCCTTTGTCTGTCGGCTCGACATGGTAGGTTTTGAGCATGTTGGACATAATTATGTATTTGTTGGTGGGTCCAGGATTGCTCTCAATGTACCCGGCTAGAAGAAGTCGTCGAGAAATAACCGCCGGGGAGTCATTTCTCGGTGTAGAAAAAACGGTGTTGTTGTATGTGTTGTGCTGAGAGGTGTGGTACTTGCCCGGGCGACCGAAGCCACGCCCAGGTTCTAGAGCCCCGTGAGGGGCCGGGGGGGTTTGCGGTGGTTTGGCTTCCATGCTGTCCTCTTCTGCTTCGACAGCCTCTGGGGGGTAGACCCACGGCGAAGACGCTGCTCCAGGTCCTGGATTTGTTAGATTAAAATAAACGGTACTTAACGGAGGTGGAAGTCAGATGTGTTTGAAGATGGTCGTGGAAATGCCGTAGGTGTATTGTGGTAAAAATGTAGAGTTACATGTAAAATATTGTAGTTGTGGTTGAAAATATTGTCGGGAAGCCGACATGCATCCCCTCGGGCAGATGTAAGACACACAGCTGTGACAGGTGTGCAAGTGACACCGCCTGCCGGACGTGAGTTTAGGATGAAACGCGGACGGGGAGAAAGAGTAGAGATTCGATGGATTCTGTGTACAGCTGTGGGCAATAGGGAGATGGAATAAGGAAGAGAGGTTGAGAGGAAGAGATAACTGGAGGAAGGAGGAGAGAGAGAGAGAGAGGGGTAGTGCGGGTGGTGTTGGTCAATTTGTTTATACACAGGAAAAGTGTTGGCTAGGCAGTTCAGACCGTGAGAGCGTAAGCTGACTACGGGATATTGCGGTGTGGGAACCGAGCTGACGCAGCGAGTCTGATAGGGCCTCTACGGTGGATGAAGCGGGTGAGATGTGGATGAGGGCGGTGGATGAGTGGGTGAAGTCATCACCCACCACACACCCGCTAGCGAACATCGGCAACTTTCTGAGGCCAGACAGGGCCAGAGAGTTCAGTTCAGACTAGAGCCTGGAGGAGAGCAGACTAGAGCCTGGAGGAAAGTCGTTGTGAACGGAGGCAGCCTGGCGTGCTTGGTGCAGAGACGTCGCTGTATAGCCAACGTAAAGTTCCAGGGAGTCAGCAATGAGAGCACTACTGGTAGTAAGTGAAGGTACATGCTTTGTGACCGCGGGTAAAACCGACTAGCAGTGCTATTTATTTGTCTGTCGTCTGGGAACTAGTAAGGACTCCTAGTTTGAAACGGAAGGAGTTAAGAACTAGTAAGGACTCCTAGTTTGAAACGGAAGGAGTTAAGATTTTAAATGTTTAAGTGTGTTTTTCTTATACTGATGTAACAGTGATTTCATATATATGAATGAGTAAAGAGTGCTATATATATATAACAGCACTAGTAATTTTTTGCAAGACTGGCTTTGCTTTATTAAAATAGTGTTAGTAGTCAAGTGACTTAAGAGTAGACGTGTATGTGCGGTTTTTTGGCACATTTACACGTGAAGTGAAATGAGGTGGGAATTACCTCAGAGTTATTTGTAGATTTTTGTAAATACTATTTTGTAATTAAAGCCTAGAAAAGCCATATTACTTTTTCACTTTTTCCAGTTCCCAGTTCTAAGTACATGTGTGTAGTGGCATGTTAGTGAAGTCCCCCATGTCGCGCGTTGCCAGTGTCGAGGCAGATTTAGACCACGTTACCATTCACTATTAAATACGGGAGAATATATTCCCGAGAAATACCGTAACGACACCTGGGTAGCGGCACGACAATATTAGCTGGTAGATAGGTGTGGTAGACGTTAACTGTTTTAGAAGATATTATTTGTGGAAGATATTGGGTGTGGTGTGGTAGAATGTTAACGCAACTGTGGTTGAAATGTAGAGTAGCTGTGGTAGAAACAGATTAATAGGTAAAATTTGGTAGTTGTGGCAGAAGATATTAACTGGTAGGTATGTTAACAGTAGTATATTAGAAATACAGATAAGCTGTGGTTGAAGATGTTAGCTGGCAGATAATAGGTGTAAATATTAGCTGTGGTAGATGCGTAGTAGATATTAGTTAAGGTAGATGTGGTGTAGTAGATATTGGCTATGGTAGCTGTGGTGTAGTAGATATCAGCTGTGGTGGAAATGTAGATAAGCTGTGATGGAAAATAGAGCAGTGTTATATAGTTCACTCAACTCAGCTGAGTTTTTTTACTTTTTGCGGTCAGTTTCTCAAGGTCAGAGGTAGACTGACGATACTCCTACACTACCTTTTTTTACATAGCACTTCGTGATTACTGCTGTTAGTAAAACGTGGCTCAAATTTTCGTCTTGTGTTAGCTTAGCTCACGTAGGTCAGTGGCAGAAATATATAATACTACGGCTCGACATCCTTGCCATAGTATTTCATGACTATAGCATCATATTTTATGTATTTATTTATTTATTTATTGTATATTACATCTTAGGTGAGAGAAGAGAGAGAATATTTTAATCTGGTTATAGCTCATTGGCAGAATAAAAAATACTACGGATCTACATCCTTTCCAGAGCACTTCGTGACTAGTGCCTCTTTCTAATCTCTTGCTACTGCTCAATGGCAGAATAAGATAATCCCACATTCCACATTATTTCCATATCACTGCGTGACTGTACGGTTTTTACTCTAACTGGACCAAAAATTCCTATCTCGCCACCTTGGTTGCTGAGTTGAAACAGTGAATTAACACGACTATTGTCACGAAGAATACGGAAAGGATGTGGAGCCAAAGCATTGTCATTTTCTGTCACTGAGATACGTGAACTAAGCTGGGAACGGACGAATATCTGGGCTTAGTTCAGGTGGAAAGAGTATAACGTCATAATCCGGTGTTAATTTCTTATTGCAGCTCACACGGCAATATTAAGCCAGGTAAAAATGGGAAGCAGAGCAGTGTGTGTCAGCTGTGGTAGGAGTGCCGGACATTCAAAACATCACACCGGATATGCCTCACTCGTCTTAGCTTATCCACAGCGACCGCAGCAAACACCCACGTCCCTCTTGACTGTGGTGATGTGGAAAAAAGCTAACAAAATACCTACACTACAACAGCTACAGTTTTAGCTTTTTCTAGGAGGTGAGTTGAGAGGCGAGTGATAAGAGAGGAAGTAGCTGTAGTGGGATAAGATAAGGAGTGAGCCAGTGTGTGGTATGCCAGTGACAGAGAAAGAGGAGAGTGAATCAAGTAGTCCTGTCGTCTTGTTGGTGTTGTTATTATCACTATTATTAGCAGCAGCAGCTCCGTTTTGCCGTGTTTTAAATTCCTGTATGATTGTTGGGCAGAATTTTGAACGAGTTGTGGTGAGACGCCCCTGTCTGGTGTGGTAATGTGAGAGAGGCGGTTGAAATGTCGCCTTCCCTTCTTAAGTGATTGTAATAACTTCTACAGGGTCATTCTGCTGTATATTAAATCCCTCGATGGTTCTTTGGAATTACAGACAATTTTTGGAGATACAGACGCTATTTCGGTGAAGGAAGTGTGGTGAAGCATTTTTGGAGAGGAGCAGGTTGGTTTTAATACTGTCATCTTTTCGCCGTTCTCAGTATTTTTTATAGCTCTGTTTGGGCATGTCAAACTTCTGGACTGGCATTTTGGCGTGGTGACGCAGTGAAGGGGAGAAAATGAGGTAAAGTGTCGAAAATTAGTACCGGTATTCCTCCCTCTTTTTAGTGTCGTTTATTATTTATTTATTTATTTATTTATAGGTCCGTTTAGTCGTATTTCAGACTCCTGGATATTAATTTGGGTGGAAACTGAGAGACGATGTCAAGACAGGAGAGTGAGCGTCAAGGGAGAGCTCGAGTACAATAAATTTAAGTCCAGTTACGGTGGTCTTGATGTGTCTGTGCTGGATTTTAACATTTTGATATACGGTTATTTACAGAAATTTGAAAGGCATGTTAACAACGAGGCAAAGGGGGAGGAAAAGCGATTCAGCCACACCTAAATCGCCACGTTAGTGCCATTACGTTTGTTGAGTGCCATTATGTTGTTTGAGAACTACTGGCATTTTGATATGGAATTTTGAACGACGGAAATGGTAAGGCGATAGTTTAAATTTTTCTCTGCATCCTTGGTGCCAAAATATACTTTGTTCATTTTAAGCCTGAAATTGCCATGTCTCCTTGTTGAATGCTGAGCAGTGACAAGGAATTAACACTGGAATAAAGTGCTAGTCAGAAGGAAGTGCTGCGACAACAATGTAGGGCCGTCGTAGTGTCTTATTTTGCCACTGGGCTTTGGGAAATGGGCTGGAACAAAGACGAAATCACCGCCAAATTAAGGTGAATGAAGTAGGTCTGTAGACTAGTTTTGAGGCGCCATTGTGCTGTGATGTTATATATTTTGATGCCAAACGTCATTATTGTAGTGGAAAATATTTGTTAGTTACAATGAAAAAGAAAGGTGTGCCATTTGTCCAGAGGTGAATCATTCCTTGTTAAGATAAAAAAAAATTTCACATAAGGCGGTAGTGGCTGAATGAAAAGAAAAATTCCACGATTACCTAATAATCCGTATTTAGCAACGAAGCTTCTCTTCCGGTGTTTAGAAAACTCAAGTTAAGACTTATTCTACGAGAAGGTAAACTTTAAAACCTCATATAAAATGCTGCTTTTATACAGAAATTCTTCAGTGACTGGAGGGGGGAAATTCAGTTTGGTCGCCGAGTTGTCCATATTTAACAGTGAAGATTATTTTCCGATACTGAGAAAATGCAAGTGATGAATAATTTTATGGTAAGATGACCTTTAAGGCCAAAGATAATGCCATTTCTACCCCGGACATTCATTATCATTAGTGACTAAAGTAAATAAATGTCTTGAAAAATATCACTGGTGACCGACTCAGTGACATTTATCACTGTAGTGCGAGTGCAAATGACGTGCCTTGTTTTGTGGTGAGGTCGTTCGGAGTAACAGCCAAGAGGAGTGGTGACTGTACTCGTATGCAGGCATAGACAAATTGTTTTTGAGTTTGTGAGCATCTGAAAACTGCTTGGAAATACTAAGGGTATGTTAAGTGTTTGAAAACAGCAAGTGCATAATGGAAGGCGTAGATGGGTTGCACTTTGGCATATGAGCCGTGAGAACTGGTTGGGAATCATCGGATGTTGATTGCTTGAGAATAATTCGTATATATTGAAGACTATAAGGGTGTGTTGACAACTGGAAACCTGTAAGAGTGTGTTGTTAGCTTCTTGTGGCCCCAGTCTCGTCTGGAGGTGAACCCGATGGACTGTGGGTTAAGGCTGCACTTTTCCCATAATCCACTATCCGCCTTTTAGAGGACAGGGACTATGGTTGGGCCGCGGAGCTACCTTTTATATCCAGTGCCTCCGGGTGCAGGTGTCCATCCCCCTTACTGCGCTGATAGTTTGAAAATAAAAGTGTATTTTCATTTCTTTTAAATGAGGGTGTTCACCATCCATTCACGTGATGCAGTACTATTTGCAAGTGACCACACTGAGCAACAAACCCAAATGATGTAATCCAGGGCCATGATACACAAACACACTTACGATCTACCCTGTCGTAACTGTGATTTGTTTTCCCAAGATGAAGGAGTAAAGGAGGCTGTAAAACTTCCTATAATTATCTACTGGTCTTCCTGCAAATCGGAAGTTGAGTTACGAGGGAGAGATGATCACAAGGTTTGTTTGTGAGTTCCGACTCAGGAAACTATTTACGGTGGTACTAGGTTGTGTGGTAATCATATGGACGCCTGGTGGTGTAGTGGGTTAAGATGTTCCAACTAAATCTGTCCCGTAAGGGTTTGCACCCAAGGAGTGATTGGTGTTTATTGCTCAGATAATATCAATCAAGGGAGAGCAGCTGGTCACTTGCCTTAAATGGACTAAATAACCTAACCCCGGGCCCCTATGTTTATAATGGGTCAAGGAAGGATTGGACAGTTGATTTATTAATAGTAGTAGTAGTAATGGTAGTAGCAGCAGTGGTAGTGGTAGCAGCAGCAGTAATGGTCATGATACACATAACTGCCGTTGAGGATACAGTAAGAAGCACTAACTTCGGTAAAGTGATGCTGAAAGACTTGGTTAGTGTGTATGTGTGTGTGTGTGTACCCAGAACATGCGCACACATATACAGTTAACTGATGTGTTTGTGTATGTATGTATGTATGTATTATGTTTATTTGTGTATACGTGTGTGTGTGTGTGTGTGTGTGTGTGTGTAGATATAATGATTTTTGTGGCATATTGGTGAAAATAGTTGATGGTGTGATGTGAATGGTGATTGTGATTATTGTAGCATGGTATGGTGATTGTGTGGTGGTTAAGGCAGTGTAGTATGGTAGTGGTGATGGTGGGGTAGGGTGGGGTATGGTGAGGGTACGTTGGTGAGGTTGTGGTGATGGTGTGACTGTAGTTGTGGCGTGGTGTTGTGAGATATGGTGTAAAGATGTTATAGCTGGTGATTGTGGTGGTGATGGTGGTGGTGGAGGCGATGACTGCTCAAGATAGTGATGAAACAGCAACGTAGAGGCAAATGTTGACATAAAGTACTGTACACACCACTATGCTATGGCTCTCTCTCTCTCTCTCTCTCTCTCTCTCTCTCTCTCTCTCTCTCTCTCTCTCTCTCAGATAAGAAGGAAGAAAAACTGTTTTACTTAGTCTCACTTAAATATCTACCACTATTATACATGCAGCCAGATGCTACAATCCCGTAAGGGGTGGCCGTTTGTCTCTGTTTAACGGGGAGGGGCACTAATCCTCCGCCAACCCACTTGCTGACACGTAGGGAACGCGTATGGGTTGGTTATATGGTTACCACCCAGCAGCTTGTCACTCAATGTAAAGCTATCTGAAAAGGAAAGAAGAGTAATTAAAAGTGACAGGAAAGATGGGAGAAATAGGAAGAGAGGAAGATGACAGAATTATAGCCTAAAGGTGAAGGAAGAAGTAGGCAGCACTACATCAAGGAAGTGGATGATGGTCGCCACCACCTACCACCACGCCTTAAATATCTGAACTCAAGTAGCCTAGCCTCGGGCTGTTACGTGAATATTATTATTATTTTAAACAGCCTAAAATGTCCAGCTCTCCATCTTGACTGTTGAGTTATAACATCAGATTAAAACTAGGCTGCGATGCTACTCACGGAAAAGTGCTGTGGGAAAGATGTAGAGCCGTACATTGTCTTTTTCTGCCAGTGAGCTACGCAAATATATGCTGCAAAATGACGAAAGTTGGGATCACCACCACAGCACTAGTACCATAATCCATCCATCTATCCTTTTATGTTTCCAGTTAGTGTCTATGTCTATCTGTATATCCGCAGGCGTGTGATCCATGGTGAGTAAGAACTGTTCAGTCCAGTATGGCCGACCTCCCGCCTCCGCCACCATCAGTCTATACGTCCATCCATCCATCGCTTGATTTTTCTAATTATTTCCCTGTCTATCTGCAGGCCTGTGATGTACGGTGAATGAGGAGATCTGATCAGCCTCCTCCACCATCTTTCTATCCGTCCATCCATCCATCGTTTGATTTTTCTAATTATCTTCCTGTATATCTATCTGCAGGCCTGTGATGTACGGTGAATGAGGAGATCTGATAAGTCCAATATGGCCGACCTCCCGCCTCCACCACCATCACCACCAGGGGACTACGACATTGACCTGCTGCCGCCTCCGCCGCCGCCACCACCAGCGGACTACGACGCTGGCCTGCCTCCCCCGCCGCCTCCACCAGTAGATTACGATTATGAGCCTCCGCCGCCGCCGCCGCCTCCAGATTACAGTTATGGCGGCCAGCTCTGTAAGTAACGGCATGGTGATGATGTATGAACCTTCTTAACACTTATACTATTTGGCCAATTGACCATGTAGGCCTAATGTTTTGCACAGTAGTTACATTGTTAGGTCAGTCGGTTTTTTAATGCAGTTTGTGTGTGTGTGTGTGTGTGTTCTTACCTTACTTTACCTAATTTGTGTGTGTGTGTGTGTGTGTGTGTGTGTGTGTGTGTGTGTGTGTGTGTATGTGTGCT